>ML785210.1:395302-407517 GCA_009831015.1 Picea engelmannii | reverse complement strand
CATCTTGTACTTGAACATTTAAGTGGGGTAAAAGGAGGTTGCCCCCTCGAAGAGGCTTATTATCTGAAATTATCTCTTTTTCAAGGCGTTGAGTACATTTTCTGAGGTTTTTCTATGCTATATTGATATTTGGTTCTTAACAAGGTTGTCTTATGTATGTATTGCTACCTCATTATGATCTAATGGTAACGAGAGCACAAATCAATTTTTGTAAAGTATACTGCACCATGTAGCTCATCCAACAATTCATCTATCCTGGGAATAAAATACATGTTATTGATAGTTCTCTTATTTAGGGCTCTGTAATCTATGCACATGCACATAGTCCCATCCTTCTTTTTAACGAGTACCACTGATGATACAAATAGACTTGAACTTGGTCTGATGTGTCCCATGGATATAAATTATTTGATGGCGCTTTCTATTGTGATTCTTGGTATGTTTGTAAGGTGTAGTGATAACAAGTTTTCCCCCTTTAATTAAATAATGTGTGTGCACCCTCTTTATGGTGGTTGACCTGGAGGAATAAGCTCAAACACCTTTTTTGGCTTGTGACTGATTTTTTGCATGTATGGATGATGTTGCTTGAGTTCTTCACTCCTTGCTTCCATAACGAAGCATTCAACTGCATAGGCCACCTCTTCATGCCTAAATATGGTATGCATTTTCTTGGTAGTCACAACTCTAGGTGACTCTCCTATCATTCCCTTGAGCATGATCTTCTTTCCCTCTTCTGTATTGAAGGACATTTCCATGGTTTTATAATTGGTGGTAATGGGTCCCAAGGTACTAAGCCATTGTACACCTAAAATGATGTTAGTGTCCAGAATTTCTACCACACAAAAATTCGGTATCATTGTGTACCTTCTCAATTTCAAACTCATCCATGGGATATACTTGTCACAAGCTATAGTACGCCCTCCTACCACTTCAACCAAGAACCCATCAAATGATACTTTATGGATGCGCTTTCTTTCTACCATAGAAACATCAATGAAATTGTGAGAAGCCCCTTCATCAATCAACACTGTAGCTTGTTTCCCTTGTACAATGACTTTAATATGAAAAGTGTTGAACTTAGGTACTCCACTCATGGATACAATAGTGACCTTCTTCAGGACTTCCTCATGATGTGAGAGGACCTCATCACCTTGCACATGCAAGGATTTTTCTATTTCCTTGTGGCTTAGTTATATGTTGCGGATAAATCCACTCTCCTCCTCATCTATCTCATCCTCACTATCTAACACCACTTCTATATAATGTATCTTCCCTTTTATCCAACACTTATGGCCTGGATGCCATGATTCTTTGCAAGTGAATCATAGTTTCTTCCTTCTCAATTCTCTCCTTGTAGCTTCATCCATTTGCCCCTTTCCCTTATCCATATTCTTGGTATCCCTCCCTCTAGAAAAGGTTGGATTTTTAGGTATAAACTTGTTTTTATTAGATTCTCCAGTTAAGTCCCTAGTGCATTCAATAACATCGTGTAGAGTTACATGCTTGAAAGCCTTAACCCACCCATGCAAGGGATCATTTAATTCCTCTATATATATCACCATTGGTATGGATTCAGACATATATGGAACCTTAAATTCCACCCTCTGAAAATATTCAATGAAGGAATATGGGGAACCTGTTTGTTTGATCTGTGTGAGTTCCCTAAAATGGAGCTCAGGATCCTCCTTGTCAAATATTTTAATGAGTCACTGAGTGAATTCAAGGTAAGAAGTGACATGATCATGTCCCAATATGGTCATCCCATGAAACCACTAATCATGTTCCTTATCTCATAGATGCAGGGTTTCATATTTGATGGCATTTCCTTATTCCATGGTATTCAACTATAGGTAAGAATCCAATTTATGTACCCATGATTTGGATGAGATCTGACTGGTTCCATCAAAGGTTGGCATCTCCATTCTTCTTTCCTTACACACTAACTCATTGTCTCCCATATGACATTCCTTGGATTTCCTCTTGAGTTTGAGGTGGTAGTATTCTACCAAAGAGACCTGCCTCATGAATCATTCACTCATATTGTTATACTTTCTCTCCATAGTTTTCCACTCATCCTCTGTGGTCTCATGGTTCAAGGGGTTATATTCCCTTTGTTGAGTATTCCTGAAAGTAGGAAAGTAGGGTCTAGGGGTGGCTCTACTAGCCACATGAGAATGGGAAGGTACGCTCCCTGTAGGGCCTTTGTGTATAGACTCCTCATGGTTCCCATTTTCCCCATGAGAACCACTAGCATCATTTTTCTCTCCAAACATAGGTGGATCTTTACAATGATTTTGTTCCATCAAGTACTGAGAAAGAACAAGTTGTTTCCTTCTCTACTCCTCCATTAGAGCTATCATTCTATCCTGTCCTCTTTGAAAATTCACAAGGGACAATTTTAGATCATTTCGTCCCTTGGATAAATGGTCCTACATCTCCTCCAAGTGGTGTTTTAATACACCCTGGTTTCTTTGTAATGTATCAAACACCCTCTTTGCTAATAATGCTTCATCTGATTCCTGAGTCTCCCCCATGCTTAATTCTTGATATTCCCCTTCAGAAATACCTACTAATGGATGTCCCCCATGACCTCTTCTTCTGGGAATTAGAAATAGTCATAGGTTGATGAAGGAAATTTCTATGATACCACTGTAATATTCCCAAGTTGTCTGCTACCCAGAAACTACTGAAATTTTGTTCTTGTTATTGATTTCTGAGCTGGGGTTTTGTTTTAGATTTGTATGTTTGTTGTTTTATTATTTTTGTAGAAACTTAGTGACATAAAAATGCAATAGGCAATGAAAGAGACAATGTACAATACAAAAAAATCCAATAAACTTCATATATGACCTTTATTTACTTAGTAAGTTAATCTCCATACAAGAAACCTTCAGATCTGGAAAAAAATAGAATAGATCAGGAAATTATGATAACAACAACTCCAAATACATAGAAGAAGAAAGGCTTGGACCCTCTTGGTCCTCCCATGAAAGTGGTACAATATCAAGTTCTTTCCCTTCTAGAAATTTTGCTGCTGAAGATGGCTTTGTGCACACTTTCCTGGCTGAGGATAACCCTGCTGAGTACGGCCTTCCAAATCTAGCTACTGCTAAACCCCAAAAATTATCCTTTGGAAGGTAGATCTAGTGATGGTAAGGTGATAGGGGTAACTTCTAAGCTGTAGCTTCACTGAATAATCCCCAAACAACAATATCTCCAAGAACAGGTGCACCCTTCTTCAAGAATCATGCCCAACCTTAAAAATAAATAATTGTGTAATAAATGGGAGCCAATATCCCATCAGAATTGGTGCCCGAAGGGTGAGAATCACTTATATAACAAGAGATACCCCAAACCTACTAGACCTTTGGCAGATCTAGCTCTTCTTCCTCCTTCAGTGCGCCCCTTTCCCGCTGAAACTCGCCCTGGTGAGAGATAAAATGACGGTGAAGGAGAAACCCTTCAACAAAGGATGAAAAATGGCACGCTGGTGTTGAGAACCCCTCCTGAAGTGGTTTTGAGGGTATATCTAGCTCCTCTCAAGTATATCAAAATTTTCCTCGAAAACTTATGTGCCATGTCTACTGAAAAATCCCACTCTCTATGCCCTACTGATACAAAATCTCCTTTAATTGGAACTGGAATGGAATAAAATGGTGATGGAGGAATATTTCACCTCCTTGGCCAAGCTTGGACTAGGAACAAAGGAATATTTCACCTCCTTGTTGGTCTATAGGGTTTCTTGAATCAAAACCCTCAAAACATAAGTTGCATAGCTCAATAACACTCAAGAGAAAATAACATGAATGAGGAGTGAGGCACCCTCCTCTCTCTTTTATCCCTCCATCTTCTAATTCTCCACTGAGTTACTTTATGACTTTAGTTAAGTTTATTGTTTCAACTTCTCTTTAAGTCAACTAACCTTTTTCCCTTTTCATCCAAGTTACTTTAATAAAATAACATTAAATCGCTTAGTGACACTTTTAGCACCTCCTACCCCTTTTTCCCATTGGACTATAGTCTAGAGGGGTGACTAGAATACTAAGTCCTCATTTATCCTTGTCAAAGAGGGGGGAACATTACACAATTCTACCTTAAGGCTTCTGATTTCTTGTATCCAAACATAATCTGATTGCATATGGAAGAACTATTGACACACAGGGACACATTACTGAAAACATCCATGCAATTAAGGAATATATCAACAAAATGAATCCAAACCATTTTATTGTAAAACACCAAAATTCTATTGGTTATAGATGGTCACTAAAACTCATTCCAACAAACACGAAGTTTGTAGTGGTTAAATTCATGCTATATATAAATACTGGATAGAAGCACCAGTTTGGCCTAGGCCTGAAGAAGGATGAATTTTAGAAGAACCAGACATAAAAAAAAGATGGAGAGTTTCAATCCATGTTCCCTCTAAATTTGATGTAAATGTAACAAAGATAACATCCAAAAAAACACGGGGATCAGAGTCCTAGCCAACATGGAAGTTAGGAGAAGAAAAACACCCTAAGACTTGAATGTTAGAATACCAACCAGTTGCAATAATACAAGGTCACTTGAGTAGAAATAAAAGAATTGGCATAACAAATGGATGATACTGAAGTAGAATAAAATTGACCAACTAATCACTCATACCTGGTTACAAAACACTAGCATGGTAATGCTAGGAACATGTATATAGCGGACTTAAAGACCAACATTGCCAAACTAGAGGCTTCTTGCAATATAGTTATCTGTTGTTTTAATGTTCCACAATGTGTAATATTGTTGAAGTTGGTTCACTACGTTGGAATTATTATAGTTAACATTTCAAACCCATGATATGCGATTCATCATTAGCCAAAATAGACTTAATGGAAATTACCATCGTTATGAGCTCAACATGTCACTTGTGGGAATTGAACTTAGGTGGGGAGGATAACATTCATTCCTCCCAACCACTGAAGCTAAACTCAATTGACATATGTGTGTGTGTGTGTGTGTGTGTAGATACAACAAGTTTAAATAAAATGAAAATAAAAGTGAATGATTAAGAGTTATAATTTCTTTTAAATCTAAACATTTAAGAAAATGTATAGTGGATTGATTAAATAATTTGAAATATTTGATACATCGAATCAAACTAGAATTGTTGAACTTGCTTCCTTTTTGAAGAGATAAATACAACAAAAAATTAGAAACACCATTTGAATAGAATCATTAAAATAGAACCACTTTCAAGTTTCTACAAAATTGAAGCAGTTTTAGGAGGCAACCAACTAGAAAAAACAAAAAGTGCCCAATTAAAATCATTTCTAAGTCTCCCTTTAGATTTTGATCGATTGTCAACCAACCAGAGAGCATAAAAGATACAAGAGTGGATTAATCTGTTCCATCTAGTGATTGAGGATCCCTGATACTTGTTAGGAAAGACCTCGCCTAACTTAGCTTCATACTCGTTGTAATATTGCTTGTTCTACACTTATATTTTTGTCTTGTTACCTTTTGTATTATTTTGTATTTTCATTAAGTTACTTGGTCTATCAGTTTCAGAGAACACACTGATTCCCTAAGTAGTCCTTAAGTATCAATATTCACCCATGGACTCCTAGTGTAGTGTAGAACCATCCCAAGGAATTTGTATATATAAGGATTTGATAGTTGTAGAGACACAAGGAGATTCTTTATCAGTTTGGGAAGTATGGGATTTTAAGTGAATCTTTCCATTAACTCAACCCCCCTACCATTTGGTCGTAATATAGTGATCTTCCATCCTCATGTATTCTCTAGGTGTAGTACCCATGAGCCATTATAGGATCAAGCCAACGTTTCAAGAGTATGAAACCCCTAGGAGAAGTGCATTAGTTTGCATCTACACATTTATATTTATTGTGTGGTTTTCCATATACATCATTATATGTAGACAAAATAATTTCTCTATTTAGTTATAGATTGGTGTCAATACTTGAACATTGTAGTAGGCCATAGATAGTCAAAGTCAATCAGTGAGTCCCTTGGCCAAGAAGACCTAAGTTACAACCTCTTTTTCTCCCCGTAGCAACAATGTGGTGACTGTTTCTACTTGTCCTTGCAATGGCATAAAAATATTTGAATATTATTAATCAAACAAACTCCATGGCTAGCACCCGTAGCCTACATTCTACATCCTCCCCTAGTATCAATAATATCCTAAACATATATAAAGAAAATTCAACGAGTATAGATAATAAGGGCTACTTTGATTTTCTTGAAAATGTGATCAAATAACTTTATAATGAAACAACCTCTAAAGCATTATTTACAACTGCAATAAAATAATTTGAAGTTGAGATTGCAACCATTGCTCATGTATTTTTACCCTTTATAACTTAAAAACAATGTCAATATTAGGTATAAAAAAAGTCATAAGTATATACATATTTCCCAACTAGAATTCCTTGTAAATCCCTTGTTTTCCTATAAAATAAATGTTGAATACTTGATTAGTATTCTTGATATTACTCATTTGGATTAGCAAGAATCTTGTAGGTGCCAATTCTTGAGGAAGATTGGACATACAAGCTTACTATGTTGTCCAACTAAATTACAACCTAGCAAACCAAATTCCACCCCACAAATTGGTTATGTGCATAGAATTGAAAGGAGTAACAACTTCATCCAAACGTCTCTCATATGGCAATTAATAGTCGAGCAACTTTTCAATTAACACATTCCTTACCAATGCAAACCTACTCCAAGGCACCCGATTTTCCATATCTAGATGGAAGCTAATTGCATATGGAAAACTATTGATACACAGGGATACACAACCGAAAACATCCTTGCAATTAAGAAATATATAGACAAAAAGAATTCAGACCATTTTGCTGTAATGAACCAAAAGTCTATTGATGATAGATGGTCACTCAAACCCAATCCAAATAACATAAAGTCTATAGCGATTAAATTCATTCTGTATGTAGACCAGATACAAGCAACTCTTCTGCCCAGACTCGAAGAAGGAATTTCAGAAGAACAGGCCACAACAGAAAATCAAAGGAATTCAATCCAAGCTCCCCTTGAATTTGATATAAATATAGAAAAGATAAGATTTGAAAAACCATGGGATCAGACTCCTAGCTAGCATGGTAGGCAGGAGAAGAAGAAAACCCCGAGAGTTGGAAGTTACAATACGAACCAGTTGCAAAAATACAAGGAGGAGAGTCGTTGTCTCTTGAGCAAAACTAAAACAATTGGCATAGCAAATGGATGGCCACGACCTAGAATAAAATCGACCAGTGAATCTCTCACAACCGGTTACAAAATACTAGCATGGCAATGTTAAGGAACAAATATAACAAACCTAAAGACCAATACTACAAAACTGGAAGTAGCTTGTAATATAATTTCTTTAAAAAGTAGTCAGATTTTAAAAATATGTATAGTGCATTGATTAAAGAAGTCTAAATGTTTGATGCATCTAATTAAACTAAACTGGTTGAACTTGCTTCACGAAACACCATGTGAAGACAATCCCAAAAACAAAACCATTTCCAAGTTTCTACAAAATTGAAGTAGCCTCAGGAGGAGACCAATCACAAAAACAAAAAGTGCCCAATTGAAATCATGTTTGAGTTTCCCTTTAGATTTTAATGGATTGTCAACCAGCCAGAGAACAGAAAAGCTACAATAATGGATTAAGCTGTGCCATCTAGTTCAATCATATAATTACATGATAATTGAAGAAATTGTAGGGACATTTACTGCTCAATTCAAAGAAATATTTGATGTTCTAGTATGCCCCCTTAGCAATCATTGATATAGATTATTTGAATGCTAGCACAATAACTACTGCATTTACCTTATGAAAGCAAATTACAAATGACAATGACCTTAGGGTGTTAATGGGAATCGAGACAATGAGCTTAAATGGATATGAAGAATTTGTTTATGATTATGAGAAACTATCATACAAAAGTGGGCATGTAAAAGACAAAGACATTTAGCAAAATTTAATCGAGATAGTGAGCTTAAATGGATGTGAAGAATTTGTTTATGATAATGAGAAACTAGCATACAAAAGTGGGCATGTAAAAGACAAATACATTAAGAAAAAATTAATAATCAAAAGGCCTAGACCAAACCAGGAGGAGGTTTATGTCATGATAACAAGCAAAAAAATATGAAATAGAAGAACTAACCTTAGCAGATGTCGTTGGATTAATTAGAATGTGTATACGAGTTTTTTTGTATGGATACAAAATCCATAAAGAAGATCATAAATAATAAAGCTGACCCTCAAAGGATTGTTGTGTTTTTCATATGTCAAGGAGAAAGGGGGAAAGGTCATAAGGTCATTAATATTAGAAGAAAATATATTGGTTAAAAAAATAGTATGATAAATACAAAAAACCTTCCAAAAATTATTGGAAGAAAAGACCTTTCCATCAAATGAATAAATTTATTAGACAAAACTAGATGGGTGGGAAACCTTGCTATCTCTGTGACAAGGAAGGACATTTTGCAAAATATTGTCCTCAAAAGAAACCTAAATTCATGACTTCATACAAAGTTGAAGAATTTGGAGAAGCATGGAACTGTATCCCATTTAATGTAAAGGACTTTGGCCCTAATGAAGAAATATATGAACCAAAATATGAAGATGAATGTAAATAAGTATGAAGGATCGTTACAGAGAAGCCACAAAAAATAAATTGTATGAGAGATTGGACCCTAGTCCACCAACCAAGATCATCTCCAAAAATAAGCAAGAAAAGAAAGAATATCCAGAAAGAGGAAGAAATCAAAGTGCCTCAGCTCCACCAACTTCCCCCAAGTGGTATTAGATCGCAACATAAAAAGTTCATACAATGAATCTTAAACAAACAAATAAAAATTCATACAACCAATCTTCGAACCAAGTAATGGAATCTATGTAATAAATTATTTCCCTTATAAGATTGGAAGCAAAGAAAGGGATACTATCTTTTATGAAACAACGTGTACTATAACATGATCCATGAAACTTTAGTACCTTCATAGTTTAATACCAAATTACCAACCAAAATAAGTACCATTGGTATGGGAATCCAAAGGTCCAATTTTTCTTATACACGTGAAATTCACATAAAACTAAGATCATGTACATGCACATACACTATATCATTGTTTGTTTATATTGCCATTACCGAGAAAGCCATCCTAGGGAAACAATTTAAGATTAAATTCCTTACAACGACTATAGATTTGTATAATGTACTGTATATATTTTCCATTTTAGTGGCTACCAAAATTGCATAGCTATGATCAATGAGGTCCCAAAATTTTGGACCGAGTCGAAAAATTGAAGAACCAGATTCACAACTTACCTAAGAAGATGTCCAATTGTTTGCTGAAAAAATCCAGAATGAACTGGAAGAAGAATACACAAGACTTGAAGAGATATATTCACACTATGGCTAATTATCATTAAGTAAACTAGCTAGGAAAGAGAAGTAAGAAGACAAATACAAACAATCAACATCAATGGCCAGACATACGCAAGAAGAACCAATTAACTAAAATATTTTGAAGAATGTTGCAACTTAAATCCAAAATCTTTTTGGTAATCTGCACAACAATCTTATGAGATCAAAACACTCCCTCATGCAATAGCTTATGGGAAAACAATTCCAATCAGTAGTCCCAATTGAAATGATATGAATAAATCCATAAAATGATTGTTAAACTTTTAAATTGATTAGACCCTCAACATCACTATTATATTGTTATGTGTTTATGTTAACTAAACACAATGAGTAGAAGAGAGGTAAGAAAAGGATGGTCATCAACTACATCCCACTCGATGGCATCACCATAATATTCAAATACTCAATGCCTCACAAGGATACATTATTAACTCATCTCATTGGAAGCAAAATTTACATTAAGTAAGTTTGATTTTGCAAGAGTGGCTTTTACTAAATAAGGACAAAGTAAGAAGATGTGTGCAACCCTACATTCAATACATCACAAGGGAAAGGAAATATGAATGGATGGTAATATGGTTTGAGTTGTGTAGTGCACCAACATATTTCCAAAGATGGATGTACTCTATTTTCACTCCATATTAATCTCATCCTCAAATTCGGATGACCATGGATAATGGTTATAATCAAACCTATAAATATATTGTACTTATTGTAAGTGGTTGGCATTGTAATGTATAAAGAACGTGATAAGACTCCACATGTCTTAACATATTTAATTTTAAGTTTTGCAGTGTTTGCTTTTGTAAAATGGTAGACACCCTAACCATAAGTACGTTGAAAAGACTCCACTAAAGTTATGAATAGTATTAGTTAACTACACTAAAAGTTAAAAAGAGTGACTTTTAGATATATTAAATAGATTCTCTTCAAGGAGCATCTTGATAGTTCATTGTAATTATAAATAAAGACTCAAGATTTCATTTTATAATGAGGAGTTGTACATTTTGAGTGAAATCTAAAATTTGAGTGTTTGGGCATCTTTTTTAATTTTGTAGTTTTTTTTAATATTTGAATCCAGTTCAATGTATGATGATGGTTCAACCATTATCAAAAGAAGTACATAGAGAAATAAAAAACATTATTAGTAGTGGCTAGACACAAGCAAGAAACACCAATTACATTAAAATATTTTGAAGCATGTCACTTAAATTTATAAGCTTTTTGGGAATCTACTAAACAATCTTATGAGATAAAAACACTTCCTGGTGCAATAGCTCATGGGAAAGAAATTCCCATTAATCCTTCTGATAAAAAGAATATAGATAAATCCATTGAACAATTCTTATTATTTAAAATTGATCATACCCACAAATTTAGGTCTCTATTGTTTTGCATTCACGATAAACAAGAACAATGAGCAGAAGAGAGGTAAGAAAAGAATGGTGATAAACTACATCTCACTTAATGAAATCGCCATAAAACTCAAATACCCCATATCTCACAAAGATACATTATTAATTCATCTCATTGGAAGCAAAATTTACAATAAGTTTGATTGCAAGAGTGGCTTCTACCAAAAAAAGACAAAGAAAAACCCTGAATATGTCTACAAGACTACACTCAACTCAACACAAGGGCAATATGAATGACCAGTAATGTTATTTGGGTTGTGTAATGCACATGCCTATTTCCAAAGATGGATTGACTCTATTTTAAGTCCATATTATTTGTATATTTTTGTGTATACATAGAATATCCTTCTTTATTCAGGTACCACTGAAGAATACACTATCCATGTGAAAAATAAAATTATAACTTATAAAAACAAATGGATTAGTATTCTCTAAAGTCAAAAATTGAACTTTTTAAGCTTGAGGTTGAATTCCTTGAATTTTCAATCAAATATGCAAAATCAAGTTGCGTGCACATACGCACACACAAACACACACACACACATATAAGACAATCTCAAATTATCCAAATAAAAATAACACTCAATGCAACCCCATTTATGGATTATGTCAGTTATATACTCCCATTCCTAAAAGATGCCTTTGCAAAGAGAACACAATTACAAAATTTTATATAAAAGAACTAATGAAATTGAGAAAATAAACACACAACAACCATCATAAAAATAAAAAAATAAAAATACCCTTCCATTCAAAATCATAAAAATAAAAAAAAAAAGATAAAAACACTCCTCTCAAAATCTAGATAGGAAATGACCTCTATATTATATAGACTAATGCTTCTACTACTAAATGGGACACCACTAGAGGATGGTGAACTTTGCAAATACATGCCAAATTCAAAAGGCATGTACCATAGCACCAAGCTTGAGATATATGTATTCATAAAACCATTGAAAGCATTCAATATATTTATCTTTCCACATAGCTTTACAATCCACTATGACTACAAAGGATTGAAAGGTTTTTTTCCAAAATAAAATAGATCCAACACTCGATAAACATGGGTGATTGGCAAGGTGGAAAAGTTTTCTCAAAACATTCGAATTTGAAATAGAGCATATCGATGGCAAGAGTAATGCTCTTGCACACCATTTGAGATGAACAACATATAGACTAAGATGGAAAGAGCAGAATGCTCCAATTCAAATCTAGAATCAAAGTGCTCAACACTAGAAAGGATAATTAGGGAATTACTTGATCTTATTATCTAACAAATTCAATTTAGGTGTGATAAAATAAAATTCCTTTTTAGCAATGCTCTTGAATACATATTACAAGTTTATCGGTTTAAATGAATTAG
>ML785210.1:336471-394870 GCA_009831015.1 Picea engelmannii | reverse complement strand
AATTTAAAAAAAAAAAAAAACATTTAATTTTTCACTAAATAAAAGAGAATAATAAATAAATAAATAAATGATGATTAAATAACTTCACTCGTTTTCATATTAAATAAAAAAGAACATAATACCTAAATATTTTGAAGAATTATTAAACATTATAAATTTTATAATTTAAAATAATCTAAGTAATAAATAACTTTTAAAATTTCAAAGTTTACACAAAATCTTTCCAAATCTTGGTAAAATATATTTTATTATTTTTTATTAAATAAGTAATTAAGGGTTCCAATTGGGTTTAATCTTTAGATTTTAGATTTTTAAATTCTTTGTTTTGTTTTAACAATATTATTTTAAATTTGCTCATCTAAAGAGGTTGGATCTAATAGTGGAAAGTAAGGAGTTTTTTACCATTGGACAAAGTTCAATTCCGGTGACTAGTTCCTCCTCTGGATGTTAACCTTCTGAGCCCACCGCCTCGAATTCCTGGCTTCCATACCTTGCTGCAGTCGCTTATGTTGACCGAAATGCACAGGAGGGAACTGAACTTGAGATGAAAAGATGAAGGAGCAGAACAGATTGAAATCTTCCTCACCCAAACAAGAGAGTTGAGCTAGAAAGAAGCCATGCCTGACGTAAAAAACCTCCCGTAGAAGAGCTATATCTCCATCCCTTGCTCTCCACCTTTCGAAATCATGACTAAAAGCCACGAAAAATCTATAGACACCTATGACCGTCCCACATTGCAGGGGAAACAAATGTTGAGGCAAAGAAAAACACTGATTCTGTCGAGTGAGGGTATAACAGGCTCATGGGAACATATGCGAGGCATGCATCAGAGGACTTGAGACGACAACTTGGAAGTTGTGCACATTCAAATTAGTTGAGTGACCATGAGTGGTGTGATGAGCTCCTTGGAAGGGCAGACCCTCTTTTTCTAAATAATTTTTTTTATAACTAATGAAATCAGGTGATACTAACCCTTCCAAGGGGGAGAAGAACCAAGGTCTCCCCCTTACCAAAATTATTGACGAAATTTGTGTGCTCATGGGATTTCTTTTAGGGTTTGTAGTCCATTTTTGGAAAGAACTCATTCCTAGAGTCTAGTGGTCTGATTGGCTTGTGTGTCTGCCTCCTGGTCATTAGCTCTTAACAAATGGAAAAATTTGATTGTATCAAATAGATGGGATTCCTTGTGAATTTTACGAAGAATGGCTTGGATATGGATGTTCCTTGGAAGAGAAGAGAACCTTGCATGATTGATTATCAGTTTAGAATCCCCAACCATTGTGAGAGCAAAGATACCTTGAGCCTTTGCCAAATTCAATCATTGTAACAATGCATATGATTTTGCTTGGTTATTTGAATACTGGCCAATGCTCCATGTATAGGTGAATTCCAAATTTCCTCCCAGGTCATGAAGCACCCCTCCCTCACCTGCCACCTCAGGGTTTCCTTTCGAAGCACCATCAAAACTGAGGATAAGTTTGTTTCGAGAGAATTTCCAGTGGAGGAACTCAAAGGGGGGTAATTGAAGTTTCCAATAGGGCATGTGAAGGGCAGGATATTCCACAGGAGAAGAAAAGGAGAATTATTTTATCCATGCTTCTTCGTTGTTGTCCAAGCATTGGGGAGAGTCAGGAAGTTTCTTCTAATCGTTGAAATGCTCTGAAATAAGACTTATTGCTTGGTTTGCAATTGAAGAGGGAATGCATTTCTCCCCAACAAAGATTTCTCTGTTCTGAGCTAGACAAATTATCTAGTAGATATATTTGGGGAGTGATAACCATATTCTTTTGAAGAACAAATTTTGCTAGATTGATCTATCATAGAAGAACTACCATCTATTGAACAACTTTCCTATGGTTGAGGACCATCTTACTTGTGAGTACAGATCCTGGAGAACTTCCTTCCACACCAATTGAGAGATAGGACATTCCAAAAAAATATGGATAATTGTCTCATACGACTCCTTGCAAAGTGCATAGCTGTAGGGCCCCAAATAACCTATTTTGACTAGATTATCCCTCGTTAACACCTTCGCATGACTAAGTGTCCAAAAAAATATGTTAATTTTTGGTATGCCATCCCTACTCCAAATATGATTCCAGTTGGTAGAGAGGTGGGGGGAGAGCACCCAGGTACCACCTTGGCCAACTTTTGGTCATACTATTCCAAGAGGAGAGAAAAAAATGGTTGGTTCCCATGCCCTCGAAGCCAAAATATGAGGGGAGAGAAACAAGGATCTTGAAGGAGAGGCGGATGACCCATGATGTTGTTAGATTGATAAATAACATTCTTACCATTCCCGAGGATCCAAGTGAGATGTTTTTGGATAAGGGGAAGATATGCTTTCAATAATCTCCAGATTTAGGACCCCCCTTGCACCACATAACCACCATCTAAGAAATAAAGCCTCTCCACTGAGAAGTATTTATGAAGGATTACTTTATTCAACAATTCATTCTTCCTTGTAACCAACCTCCAAAGGATCTTAGAGCCAAGAGCCAAATTACAAATCAACGGATTATTTATTCCCAGTCCTCCATAGATTCTTGGAGCCCCAACAACATTCAAATTTACTAGATGGAATATTTTAGTGTTGGACCGACCTCCTTGCCAAAGGAATCATCTAAGTTCTTGAGCTATTGTATATTTAATCTCGACTGGAGCCAACAAAGAGGATAATTGAAAAATCGAGAGAGTAGAGAGGACTGATCTTATAAGAACCACTTTTCCTTCTAGATTCATCCAAAATGAGCCCCATTGATGAAATTTGGCTTTAATTTTATAAATTTGATTCCAAGAGGAAGATGGGAGAGATTTTTGACATATCGAGATGCCCAGATATTTAAAAGTTTTATATTTTCAGCAAAAGGAAAATTTAGGCTAATAATAATCCTCAAAGTTCTAGCATTTGTATTCCAAGCATAGATTTGGAATTTCCTTGCATTCATGAGGCCTCTTGAAGATGACATGTAGTCATCCACAACCTTCTTGAACCTATTTTCTATAATTGAGGAGGCTACTCCAAGGAGGATAATATCATCTGCAAACTGAGAATTATTTATTGTTTTGGCACCTTGGACTATTTTGATGCCTTGAACTATTTTTGATGCCTGGGGAGAGGGGGAAACCCTATATTAGACCACAAGTGATTTTGAAGAAGGAGGTTGGTATGTCATTAACCAAAGGGGCCATCCAAGGATAGTGGATGCAAGTGACCACCCAAGATAGAAATAATTCATTGAATCCAAATTTGGTTAGGAAAACCAATAGGAATATATGTATTACTCTATCAAAGGCATTGGCCATGTCAATTTTGATGGCCAATCCTTGATCCCCTCTGACTTGACTTGAGTGTATGGCTTCTTAGACAAGAATGATGTTGTCAAACATTTTTTTTTCTCCACAAAGCCACCCTGGTTTCAAGAAATGAGAGAGGGAAGGAAGGGTTTAAGACGGTTGGTTATGATTGTCAATGTTTCATCAAAACCTGCACAAAAGATCTAGCTAAATCAAGTACAAACAAAGCTTATCAAGAAAGGAAGAGAGATTCAATATGGATGAATGAGAAAATATATTCACACTACTCCAATGAGTTTATGATTGATACATAGATGATGATCAATATGATCAATATGATACAATGAATGAGTGGAATACACTCATATATAGGACATAACATTCCATAATATCATAATGCATGCATGCATAATAGCATAATAGTGATGATCTAAAATATAATTAGCTAGTTAACTCCCACTGAACTAGTGTGTGAAAAATAGAAATTTCTCCAACAATTATCCTGGAAATGATTTGATAAGAAACATTACATAAAGAAATGGGATGAAATATGGCAAAAGATGAAGGGTTGAGTTCTTTAGGGATGAGGTCCGGGAAGGTGGAGTTTGTGTTTCCTTTGATTTTTTTGAGCATTACACATATTAGATCATTATCATAAGGTCCTTTTTCATGATTGACCAATATTTTTGATAAAAATGGGCCGAGAACCCTTCCAGACCAAGTTCTTTATTTGGGTTCATTTGGCTTACCACTCCCCACACTTCTTCTTTTGATATAGATATGCATAGCTTCACATTGTCCTATGGATGGATTAAAGCGAGGATATTACTTAGCATGCTCTCAAAACAATCAAGATCCACTTTGTTATCTTCCTTATAAATATTTTCAAAATGTCTGAAGGAAATTTCTTTGATTTGATTGAAGTCTGAGATCTCTTCCCCATTCTCGTTTGATATTGCAAAAACTTTGTTTCTCCATATGCTGGATTTTTCTTAGTGATGGAAAATTTTTGTGTTTCTATCTTTTGTCTGTAACCACACACTTTTGGATCCCTCCAATGTTCTTCTTCAGTATTGAGGACTTTTTGAAGAGATTGGAAGGTATTTTTCTCTTCTTTTAATAATTCTTGGGTCACTTGCCCTAATTCCAACTCCCCCCCTAACCTTTTTCATTTTTTACATTGAATATAATTTTTTTTTCCAGCTAATTGGACCTAGATTTGACCAAGATCTTAAGGGCCTCTTTGGTCAACTTGATCTTTTTTTCCCAAATTTCTAATGGAGACCCAGAAATCCATTGATTCCAATTGGAGGAGAAAGTGGTCAAAGAGGAGGGATTGAGAAGCCGGAGGGGATTGAAAAGAAAGGAAATGGGACCAAGGTTTTTGGGGTTGGGAAGTGCAAGAGAAATATAATGATGATCAGAACCGGACCGAGGGAGGATAAGGGAGGAGGGGATGATGGACTCTTCCAACCGGGAACCACTCAACAAGAATCTATCAAGTCTAGCAGTGATGTGACCTGGTCCCTCCCTTTTATTAGAACAAGTGAATTTTACTTTGGAGCGACTTATGTCTAACAGGTCAAAGAAAGACATGAAATCTTCCATAAGTTCTATGTTGGCTTCACAGACTGGATTGCTCCCTTTTTTTCTTTATTATTCAGGGTGGTATTGAATTCTTCTGCTACAATGAAATTTAGAGTTCTATCTCTACCAAGAAGATTTAGGAAAGAGTTCAAACAATGTTTCTTATCTTGTGGAATGCAAGGCATACAAACATTAATAATAGAAAAGGACATACCTATGGGAAGATGGAACGAATGGGTCAAGAGCTAGTAAGTGGAATCCTGCCATCATTCCAACATAAAAATTTGGGGATCCCAAATGTATAAATACCTCCTAAAGAACCACGCTATCTAACTTCTAGGTCATTGCTATTTTTCCATATGTAATCCATATCATGAAGGACATCAATATCCTTGTTTTTTTTTCCTGGAGAAGGAGAAGTTGAGGTTTCTATGATTTGACAAAACTTATGATTAAGTTCAATTTATTTTTGTTCCCCATACCTTTTCGATTCCAGGAAATGGTTTTCATCATTTTGAAGTGGATTTAGGGATTCCTCCTTTGGAAGAATTTGGGCCACCTTGATTTATTGACGACCTTGGTTCTTTTTTAACCACAAATTCTAGTGTTCTCTGTATCCAAATATACTTTTTTCAGGTTGGTTACATCTTCTCTTATTTGGGAATTCGTTTTCCATCTGACTTTTTCTAGATGAGGATTTGGCTCTAATTCTTGGCCTGAATCATCTTTTGAAGAATCATAGAGAACCTCCCCCTCCCAGAGAGATGAGGGAATAGGGAAAGCCTTTAGATTCAATGGGGGAGGTGAAACAACGACAACCTCTCCCGATTGGGGGATCACGTGTTCTACCACATATATCCCTGATTCAATTGAGTGTTCTTCCTTTGCTTCCGGGTTTGATAGTGCTTCATATTTATGCTTTAAAACCAATGGGTTATAATTATGGTTCTGACTAGAAGAAGAGTTATTTTGACAGGAGGGAGATCCTTGTGAGGGGTGGGTGTTGGGTGCAAACCCATTTTGGGGAAAAAGTTATTTTTGGAAAGAAAAGCATGAAGTGGGAGAAAGACAATTGGCAAGAAAAGCAACATGTATAAGGTAAATCCACATGAAAAGGAGGAAAGCATGCAAGGCGCACATGAAAGAATACCTAAACATGCTAGGGTTAGGGTTTTGGTAAGATATTGTAATGGATGATAAGCCAAGAATAATATAAATAAGTACCTAGGAGGTCTAGGTCGGGGGATGTTTTTTGGAGGCTCTAGCATGCAAGAGAGGATTGTTTTTTGTAGCTAGGAGAAAGATTGTAAGATGTGCCATCTTTTTGTAAGTTGTTGAGTTGTAGGAGAGCTAAGCAACTTGATCCTAAGGGTTAGATTGCAAGCTGAGGATCCTGGTGCGATCTAGTCAGCCTCACAAGGATCGTGGGGCCTATTGAGATTGTGAGATCATATATTGTAATGCGCACAACACCATGAATTTAGAAAAACTATAATAAAATAAAAAAGAAAACAAATCTTTGTGGGCGTAGCCTAGGAAGGGGTGAACCACGATATATCATGTGTTATGTGAAATGTTTATTGTAAATGTCTTTTCTGTCAATGGTTAAATATTAGATGAATATATTGATGAGATAGTTAGATCTGACGATTTTCATGCATGAATAAAGGATGACAGAGTGTTTAATATAGATGGACAATAGATAACTAAATAAATATCACAAAGTACAATCCTAGATCCCCACTCATTCTCAGGTTGCAAGCACCCGAGCGTTGCAGCCACCCATAGAAATATATCGGGTGAGACTACGTAGTACACTTTGTGTGTTGTTTTTCCTTCTGGTTTACCAAGAGGGACAATAGTTTTAGAGGGATTTGTTGGAAGCTTGTTTAGATATAAACTTGGGTCAGCCTAAGAAGTAGCAAGAGAGTAGTAACCAACAAATGGTTTTGTTGTCGGCTGGAACTTCTTGTGATTGAGTGAGTGGGATCTGTGAAAGAATCATGAAGAGAATGAAGCTATAAAAAGGAATGTTCAAACCGTCAAATCCAACAAAAGCGAATATTGAAAGCTGGTTGAAGAAAAAGGAGCTGGAGTTTGCACAGAAAGACAACAAAAACCCTAAAATAACATCGTGCAAATATCTGGACAAGTACGTATTTAGCGACTTGCATGAAGTATTTTTATGCGATTTCATACATGCATTGCAGGAGTGGATATTGAGGTTGAAAGACAAACACGCGGAAAATAGGATCAGACAACTACAATGGAATCTTGTGTAGATTGCACAGTTACAACAAGTTGATAAAAAATTCATGTGCACGGTAGATTTCTGGTTAGACAGTATTGTTGCAGGATTTATCACAGAATTTGCAGTAGCACTGTGAATTATTACATCACAGTAGAGAAAGAGTTCTTAAGAGGACCGCAAGGAAGGTATATTAGGTCGTTGTATGCTTCCATAAATATCTTACTATATAACAAAGGTGTAATGACTATGGAGTCAAACAACTAAACTTCCATGTGTGCATGGGGGAAGGGGGGAAGCACTGACAAGAATTGGAGAAATGGAGGAAGAGATGGATAAAGGAAATAAGGAGGAGGCCTTGGACCCAATCATGATGGATGAATATTATATCAAAATGATCATGGAAAGAGATGGAAAAACATGCACTGGAGTACCCTACCAATATAAGATGAATAATAAGAAGAGAGCCATAGCAAAGAGAGAGGGATTGGCAAGTGATGAAGAAGAGGTAGAGGATCTTCGGGTTGTGGAGCAGATTGAGGAAATATTGCATGCGACATATGAGAGGAAGATGAGAGGCCCGAGGGCAGGAATAGAAGGTAGAACTCCTATCCATGTAAATGTCGGTGTGGAACCCATAACCCTGTGTATGACTAGTACACGAGAAAGAACAATAGTATACAAACAATCGTATTTTAGTGGAAAAATAACGAAATGAAAAGGATCAGGTCACAATGAATCAACTGGGGGAGCCAATTCAGGAAGCATCTGTCAAGGATCTACACTGCATGGATGTAGTATTCCAATGCAATTTTCAAAGGCAGGACATGATCCTACCATTAGGTTACTAGAATTTTGGGGTGAGGAAACAAAATACCCTGAAAAAAACTTGTTTATTTGTGAAAAGATTTGGGAAGAAAAACATATCATAGATAAGGACACAAAGTTGGTGAAGTTATCCATCACATTAAGAGGCCGTGCACTAGACTGGTACATGAGTCTATATGTAAACAATCCACTAGGGAAAACAAGGACATTGGTAGAGGTAAGCAGACTATTGATAAATGAGTTCCAGAAGTCGGTCTTAGAGGATCAATACATGAATGAGATGATAGAGATAAGAAAGAAACCAGGAGAATATTTCTAGGAAATTGACCAAAGATTCAAACGTTTAAAAGGGAAATTGAGGTATGCCATGATTGACATGCAACATACACATTTGTTTGTGAATTATTTGTTAGCACATATGAAATACCCACTCAGACAACATAAATTCCAGACTCAAGAAAAGGCTCTACAGGAAGCCTTACAATTGGAATAAAACCAATACCATAAGACAAATCCATCCATAAAGGAACTAAAGGAGGATCTGAAGAATCTAACCTTTCAAATAAATCAGAATAAGGGAAAGGACAAGAGAGAATTTGTTTGGTGTACCACATGTAGGACATAAGGACACCACAAGAACGAATGCCCAACATTCACACAGTATATGGAAACATGATTACCAAATCCCTTACCAACAGGAGTACCCTAGTGCAAGATTTGTAAAACACATGGGCATGATCCATATCATTTCCCTATGATGCAGAAGTACCAGAGAGTACCAAAGAATGAACACTGTACT
The DNA here is from genome assembly GCA_009831015.1 of Picea engelmannii. Classification (NCBI taxonomy): domain Eukaryota; kingdom Viridiplantae; phylum Streptophyta; class Pinopsida; order Pinales; family Pinaceae; genus Picea; species Picea engelmannii. The sequence goes on along the minus strand of ML785210.1, from coordinate 386,111 downwards.
TTTTGCAAGTCAGCAGGGAATGATGATAAATATTGTATAACAATGGATCTAATGAGGGAGAGAACTTTAGATACATATAGGGTGCAAGCAGAAATGATGATAGGCCAAGTTGCGCCTCATTTTAATCAGGTACCACCTTAGTATCATACTATGCTGCAACAATATAAAAATGTGTAACCGCAATACAACACTATTGGCCATAGTATAAACCCATGCAGTACAATCAGGTACCCCAGTATAATACACCACACAGAGGTTGTGTTGGCTACAAAGGTGGAGGAAGAGGAAGAGGGGGATTTGGACAAGGAAGAGGTCCAATATTGTGCCATAACTGCCAAAAACCAAGGCATTATGCAAGGGAATGTCCACTTCCACCTGCGACATGCATGTATTGTCGCACAACAGATAAAGATACAGAGGATCGTACAACACTGTTGGGGAAGATACAGGAAAAGAGAAATCAAAATAATCAAAACGTACAATGGATCTCTGCAGAATCCATAGAGGATGACAGGAATATCAACATAGTGACACACAGAGGAGCTAAAACAGGAGATGATGCAGTCAAACAAGAAAAATTACAACACCAGTGGGTGAAGAAGAATACTGATCCACCAAAGTGGTTTGATGCAGGAAAGGAGAAGGAAACTTTCGAGGAGGAAAGAAAAGAGTTTATCAAGAAAAATGTTGCATCTACATCTATCGTGCAACATACTTAAGATGTACTCGCATATGAAATTCCGTCAGCAATGGACCATAACAGTGACGTACACCCTGGAGACCAAGTAAGTAATATCTGAACTTTTATGCAATCCTGTGTTCAATTATTCAAATATCCATCATCTTTTACAATCTTACAGAATCTGCTAGATAGATGTAACAAAAACACTAAGGGGAAATTAGAATAGAGAAAAATCAATCACCTCCATGCCAGAAGGAGGAAAAGCAGAGAATTTAGATTGAATTCCAATATCATATATTTCAACATGGGAGATGTTATATTGGACCTAAGATATGAAGTAAATGTATTACCAAAGAAGATATGGCAATGCATGGGAGAGCCAACGTTAGGCTACTCACCAGTTCAACTGAAGTTATCAAACCAACACAATTTTTTTCCAATTGGGAGGATGAAAGGAGTGACAGTAGATTTGGATGGAGTGCACACTAAGGTAGACTTCAAAGTCATTAAATAGTAGATGACACAACACCATATCCACACTTCTTGGACTGGATTAGGCATTTGATAATCATGCCATAATTAATATGAAGACAAGGAAAATGAAATTTGATTTAGGGTAATATCAGTTCATTGCACTGTTGGACCCATCTGAAGCCAAAATATTTGTGGAATCAACCTATCTTGATTTAGAAGAAATCAACCAGTTGTACAAAACTGCGCGAGTACAATGACCTTTTCCCAACGACCTTCACCGAAATGAAAGGTATATTCAGAGAGCTAGGTGAGATGAATATACCTATCAAACCTAAGGCTATATCTTTTAGAAAACGACCATATAGACTGAATCCAATATATAAGCAGAAAGTGAAAGAAGAAATTGACAGAATGTTGGAAGCTGGAATCATAGAACCAGTAGAAGAATCAAAATGGATAAGCCCTATGGTAGTTCAGGATAAGAAGCAAGGAGGCATAAGGATATGTGTCGATGTGAGGAAGATGAATGATGCTTGCCTACATGACTGTTTTCCTACCCCTTTTACTGATTAAGTCCTAGAGAATGTGGGAGGTCAGGAATCATATTCATTCACAGATGGATTCTCAGGCTACCACCAAATCAAAATAGCTCCAAAATATAGGTATAATACTAACTTTTCCACATAATGGAGATCCTATCAATACACAATCATTCCTTTTGGGCTAAAGAATGCACCATCAATATTCTCAAGAGTAGTCATAGATGCATGCAAATAATTCATCCATTAGTTTTTAGAAGTGTACCTGGATGATTGGACAATATACAGTCTGTTGAAATACCATGTAGATATGTTAAGGCTAATGTTGGAAAGATGCAGGCAATGCCATATATCCTTGAACATTAAGAAATACATATTTGGGACACCTTTTGGAATTTTATTGGGTGATATAGTATGCAAACATGGTCTAATAGTGGATCATGCAAAGATTGCAGTAATTATGGATTTTCCACCACCAAAATCAGTGCGACAGTTGAGAGCCACATTGGGACATACATGTTACTATAATTTTTTTATAAAAGGGTATGTACAGATCACTGTACTGATTGAGAAACTGCTCAAGAAAGATATCATATTTTAGTGGGATGAGGACTGTCAACAAGGGTTGGACACCTTCAAAGAGAAGATGGTCACAACACCTATACTAGTATTCTGATATTGGAAAAAGACATTTCATGTGCATGTATATGCATCAACCATATCACTTGAAGCTATTCTGGCGCAACCCGAAGCAGGGGATTTAGACCATCCCATAGCATTTGCTAGCAGAAAATTGCCAGAATCATAACATAACTACAATACTACAGAAATAGAAGGCTTGCCAATGGTATATGCACTATAGAAGTTCAAGCACTATTTACTTGGCAAACATTTTAAGATGTTCACAGACCATTCTGCCCTCAAGTACCTAGTCAATAAGCCAGCGTTGGGGGAGGGGGGTGATAATATGTATATGGTTATTGTTATTTCAGGAATTTGATTTTTAAGTGATAGTCAAACCAGGGAAGCTGAATGCAGGACCTGATCCCCTATCAAGGGTCACCAGTGGACAGGAACCTACAAATTTAGAGGATAACTTCACTGATGCACATTTTTTTTTAGTACAAATAGTTGATGAATATTTTTCTGACATCCCTGAATGCTTGAGTACAAGGATTCCACCACGGGAGTTTAACACCATGCATAAGAAAATTTTGGTTGTTAGAGCTGCAAACGATCAATTGATTGAAGGACACTTATACAAAATGGGTGCAAACAACATTTTGAGAATATGTGTATTAGAGCATGAAAGGCCTATAATTTTAGTAGAAGCTCATGAGGGAATAGTTGGAGGACATTATGCAGGAAAAGATACCACACAGAAGGTATTGCGCAAAGGCCTATGGGGGCCAACAATTCATAGACATGCTAAGGGCTATTTCTAGAGATGTGATGTCTGTCAGAGGGTTGGTATACCTAACCGAAGGGATGATATGCTCCTAAGACCGCAAGTAACCTTGCAAGTATTCAACAAATGGGAAATAGACTTTGTGGGACCAATTAACCCACCAACAAAGAGGTTGAGAGAAAGGTATATAATTACTGTGACAGAATACTTAACAAGATGGGAAGAAGCAACACCAGTCAAAGATTGCATCACAGAGACAACAATACACTTTGTGTTTGAGCAAGTGATCACTAGATTTGGTTTTCCAAGGTTTTTGATGAGTGATCAAGGAACTCACTTTATTAACAATACTATCAAGGATATGAATGAGGATTTTGAATTATATCATAAGAAGAGTACACCATACCACCCTCAAGAAAATGGAACATTAGAAGCCTTCAATAAGATCCTAGAAAATTCCTTAACTAAGATTTTCAATGTCAACAAGGATGACTGGGTTTTGAATATACCAGCGATATTATGGGCATACATGACTACATGCAAAAAGTTGACATGATAGACACCATTCACGTTGGTGTATGGACAGGAAGAATTAGTACCATTAGAATTTTTGGTATCCAAACTATGCATCGCAACAATTGCCAACATGACAGAACAAGGTGCAGTAAAAGAAAGGATAAACTAGCTCATGGAAATGGAGGAGGATAGAATTCTAGTAGGATTTCACCAGGAGGTACAAAAAGCAAGAGATAAAGCTTGGCATGAAAAACATATCAAGAGGAAGGATTTCAAGGAAGGAGACTGTTAGGACCCAGAAATGTCCCTTTTTCATCACATATTTTTCCTATTCAACCTTATCATCTCTAAGCTAATGACTACTATAATGCGTGCTAAGACCTTTTTTCCCCAAGGTATGAATAATTTATCTTTCTTTTCTATTTTCATTTACTTAGCATGTTTGATTGGTAACGTTCACATGTTTTACCCATAAAATGATTCAACTAATGATTGAAATGTATAGAACAACCAAGTCTTAAAGAATGGTCGTTGTTGTTACACCAGTTGTTACAACTATGCGCCAATCTTGGAAGCTGTTACAGCTATGCGCCAATCCTGGAAGTTATTACACGACTGCTGCAACAGGTGCCACCAATTCTGTTGTACATGACTGCTGCAACAAATGCTACTGATTCTGCTATTATACAACTACTACAACAAATGCCACCAATCTTGAAAGATGCTACACCTATTGTTACATGTTTTAACTTACAAGATTAGTTATAGATCTTGTATTAATGATATCATACGAACATCTTGAGAATCGGGGATTCTCAAGGTTGTTCTGATTTTTTTTAACTGAATGACTCTGACTTTAAATAGCAGAGCTTTTGTAATCAAAGGGATGGACTTTTGATTGTGAGAAAGGTAAGTGAAGTAAAGCTTATTGTACACAACATTTTGGCGAATCAATAGAAGAGTGGATTGAATTTATTTAGAAGACTGTAGCCTATTTCTTTGAGAGGATTCAATGAGAAGGAAAGGGCTCACCTTCCTCATAGATTCCCCTCTATTTTGAATTCCAGAATAGTTGTTTTAATGTGAATGGTTTATCTGTTAAACAATTCTAGAATATAGTTGTTGTTACAGTCTAGTTCGTTCCTGTTAGATGCGCATAAATCTGTCTCATGAGAATTAAAAGTCAATTGTTTAACACTACTAGAGAACTGCTTTCCCTTTTTCTGCATTAGATTACAATCTTGTTTTCAAGTAAAAGAAAATAGAAGTGTGAATTACTTTCTTGCAATAAGTAGATTTGTTTCTGCAATTAGTAGAGAACTTCTTCCTACAAAAGTAAAATAGAAAGTTAGATTAGAGTAGGTAATCCAAGATTCTTATACACTCATCGGTTTAGATTTCAAATTGTGATTTCAATTCTGTAGAACTCCATCTGTGTCAGCATAATTGTGTTAGTGATAATTTTTGTTTCATTTTCCCTACTACAATTAAATTAGTGTTGCTTCCATAATCCAGCATAGACTGTGCACAATTATCTTGAAATAATAGACTTCCCTGGGTTGACAATTTATATTGAACACCTTAATTTTCTATTCATTTAGACAATTAAAGTGCCCAACATTTTGGCACCGCTGCAGGGGAAGATAATTATAGATTTTTGTAAGCACATTAGCTTTTTTTTAAGGAATGAATAGTCTGCATGAATCGAGGAACATGAGGACATATTTCCCAAAATACTAACCCTACAGGTACCAGAGGACATGGAGGAAGAAATCCTACACTAGGAAGGCAAACATTTGTTGATGAAATAATAGCCAGAGTAGATTCTTCTTTAGGATCTATTTTTTACCCTGCAAATCCTCTAAGAAGACGTAATCCTCAGTCATCAGAACTACCCCTCCTTGAAACATCGTTTTCATCAAGGATTGGAGCTGAAGCTAAAGATTTGTCACCAACAAATTAGAAAGCAACATTGGAGAACATTGAAGAACATTGAAGATCAAGGAAGTATAGTTCAAAACATGGAAAATCCAAAAGAAGCAGTTTATCGGATCAACGGTCGGATAGTCACTAAAGAAGAGTTGGATGCTTTTCATATTGAGTGGAGAGAAAGAGCACATATGGAAAATCAAGGGGATAATGAAGAAGAGTTCCACCAAGAGAACCCACAAAACAACAAAGATCGGGTAAATAATGAAAATACTATCTCTACCCTGGGTTTTCCTATTTTTTATGTTCCCACACAAGGGATGGCTCCTATGAAAAACATACCTCTCTTAGCTTTGCCAAATTTTCAGGGATTGTCTACTGAGGATCCAGATAAGTTTCTATTTGAATTTGACATTTTGTGTAGAAGCTATGACTACACTACCACTGCCCAAAAGCTTAAACTATTTCAAGCTACATTGAAGGGTAATTCGTTAAGATGGTTTATGAGCATAGGAGGAGAGAACATTTCAACATGGGTACAGATGAGGAAGTTTTTCCTGAACAAGTACCAAGACTACTTCCGAACAAGAGAATGAAGGGAGGAATTGTTCAAGATGTCTCAGAAGGAGGATGAGACCCTTGAAGATTTTGTGGAATGACTCTAGTATAATCTACAAAGGTCTAGACATCCGGATGTGAGTAAAGACATTTTGAAAACTATTTTGCTAAAAGGAGTTAGAGAAGATTGTTTAGATATACTGAATATTCTTGGCAAGGGAGATATATCTAAGGAATCCTATGAGGACATTGTAGACCTATGTAAAATATGTTCTCGAGGATCTACAAAGAATAGATCAGCTACCAAGGATACCACTTTTTCAAGGGTACAAAAATCAGCCAATGGAGGAGCAATAAGAGCATAAATAGGTAATCTGTTAGAAAATTTCAAAGCATAGATGATTAAATCTTTTGCTTCACAAATTGACACTTTGCATATCAAGAAGAATCAGAGAAAGCATTGCAAATTTTCTGTCCGAAATGCAGAAAAAAAACATCCACCAAGGGAGTGCCCACTGAACAATGTCCATGTATGTCTTATTTGTGAATTAGATCATGCTATTGATCAATGACCCTCTCTGCCAAGAGTAAAATCATCAATGAAGGAAACTAATGAGGAAGCAGAGGTTGTTTATCTAATTACACAAAGGAGACAATGGAAACCAAGAGGTCAAGGTATGAACTCTCAATTCTCTCCTGCATCACTTAATTATTGGAACAATCAGCCACTATATGGCTAGACAAATGCTCCCCCTCCACATCATATGGAAACCCCTTATCAAGATCCCAATGCATGGTTACCTATGCCCCATCAATAGAATCATCATGGAAAATGGAACCCATATTGGAGAGGCCCTCAACAACAGCTCAGTTATCAAAATCATCACCAACTGAACCCCTATCAACAACAGTTTCAACCCCAGTATCAGTAGCAACAACTGCAGTTACCCCCCAATCCCCCACTGAACAATCCTCCTTTATGACCTCAGATGCATGTGCAGCCTAAACAAAACCCAAATAATAAGGCTGTTTAGAACATAGATATGCACAATATGTCATCCTTGTCTATTACTCCTATGCCTTGTGATGAAATCAAATTAAGATCGGGGAGAATAGTCGAGCCAATAATTGAAGATGCTCCATCTTCAGAATCATACAAGGAATTAGGGGAAAGGCCATCTGTTGATACAGAAGAAATTGACCAACCTATTATAGAGTCAACAGACCCACCATTCCCTGAGAGACTGACAATTACCAAACCTGTGGAATTACCATCTTTCAATCTCTTAGAAGAATTGCAAAATCTGCACGTTAATATTCCACTATTGCAAGCGATAAGAGATGTCCCTATTTATGCAAAGACTGTACGAGATCTTTGTATAAAAAGACCTGGATGAAAACCCAGGGATCCCCTCACAATGCATGTAGTGGGGGATTTGTCTAAAATAATGTTAAGAAAAACCCCACCTATTAAATATGGCGACCCAGGAAACCCTACAGTCACTGTCAAAATTGGACATACATCTATCCCCCATGTGCTAGTCGACTTAGGGGCGGAAATTAACATCATGCCAATAGAAACTACACAATTGTTGCAACTCATAACACAAGTCTGACCTACTCCTACTGTTCTCAAATTAGTTGATCGTTCTACCATCAGACCAGAAGGAGTAATAGATGATTTAGTCATTTCCGTGGATTCATGGGAGTATATTGCTGATTTTTTTGTTTTGCAACCTAAAACTCGTCTGGGGGGCCACCCTATAATTCTGGGAAGACCATGGTTAGATATAGATGATGATTTCATTGGTTGTAGATCTGGTTCCATGACCATCTATGATGGTTATGACACAAAAAAACTGACCCTGTATCCTCATGCTACACCCAGTGCAGAACCTGAACATTCTTTATGGATGGACACTGAGGATGAAAGTGCTTTGCCTGTGCTAACCATAGGAAAATCCTTGAGTTTAAAATATGATACAGAGGACGAATTAATCAACTGTTTTATCTGTGACTCCTCTATTGTTACACATAACACGCACCATCGATCGATTAGATTCTTCGACCCCACCGTCTAGGAAGACATGAGCTCATAAATGTTCTCAGAAACCACTGAAAATCAAAATGATTCAGCTGTACTAGAAACCACTATAACAACAAACACTATAACAACAGATGATGAAACAACTGAATTGTTTCCTAAATTCAGTTCTAAGAGAATCACTGTAGAAATTGAACCTGGAAAAACCTTGAACGTCAATCCTGATCTATCCATTGCTGAAACTCGCCGATTGATGAAATTACTGATTGAACATAAAGAAGCATTTGCCTAGGATTACATGGATATGAAAGGAATTTCCTTTGAACTATGTACCCACCATATATACATTAAAGAATAATTCTGACCCATTTGTCAACCCCAAAGGAGGATGAATCCAAGCCTTAAAGAAATTGTTAAAGAGGAACTCCAGAAACTTCTCATTGCTGATTTCATTTACCCTATATCAGACAGCAAGTGGGTCTCACCATTGATTATTGTTCCTAAAAAGAATGGAAAATGGAGTGTGTGTGTAGACTATAGAGCCCTAAATAAAGCCACGCAGAAGGATCATTTCCCTCTGCCATTTATTGATCCGGTTCTAGACAACCAAGATGGGAATTTTTTTTCTCTTTCTTAGATGGATTCAATGGCTATAACCAGATAAAAATTGCTCCATAGGACTAAGATAAGACCACTTTTACCAGCCCTTAGGGTACATTTTCTTACAAGGTTCTCCCATTTGTCTTGTGTAATGCACTAACCACTTTCCAGAGAGCTATAATTGGTATTTTTTCTGATATGGTGAATGATTGTATGGAGATATTCATGGATGACTTTACACCTTATGGCATTGATTTGAATGAAGCCTTGGCTAATCTAGAAAAAGTGCTCAAAAGATGTATACAGTCTCATCTTTCTTTAAGTACATAAAAGTGCCATATGATGATGAGCGAGGGTGTAGTGCTGGGACACTTAATTTTTATGCAGGAATTCAGGTAGACCTAGCCAAAATCCAGGTAATTTTGGAAATTCCAACTCCGTCAACTCAAAAAGAGGTAAGAAGTTTTTTAGGGCATGTTGGCTATTACATGAGATTCATTAAAAAATATTCCAAACTGGCTTCCCCCTTGTTTTTCCTATTAACAAAAGATGTTGACTTTCATTGGACTAACAACTGTGAATTGTCTTTTACAGATCTAAAACAAAAATTGTCCACAACACCCATTTTGAGAGGGCCCAATTGGGCTCTTTCGTTTCACATTTCTTCAGATGCCTCAGATATTGCAATTGGTGTAGTACTAGGGCAATAGGAAGACAAAGATCCCTATTCCATCTACTATATCAGCAAGAACATGGCTCCTGCTAAATTAAATTATACAGTTACTGAAAGAGAATTCTTAGCAATAGTTTATGCAATCAATAAATTCAGGCATTATGTCACTGGATATCCTACTTTTGTTCATACTAATCATACAACAATTAAATATCTGATGAATAAACCTATTACTAATGCCCAGGTAATAAGATGGTTGTTACTACTACAAGAATTTGACATCACTATAGTAGATAGACCAGGAAAAGAAAATGTGGTTTTTGATTTTCTCTCAAGATTACATATAAATGATGATAATTTACATGTTGATGATTCCTTTCCAGATGAACATTTATTTGTAGTATCTGCTCACTCACCTTGGTATGCAGACATTGCTAATTATTTGGTTGTAGGGAAGGTACCTCCCTATTTATCTCCTTGAGAAAGAAGTAAGGTTATTCAGAAGAGTGCTCAGTATAGTTGGATAGGAGGATACCTTTTCTACACAGGCTTGGATGAGGAAATCAGGAGATGTGTAAGGGATGATGAAGTGTATGATCTGCTAAAGGCTTGCCATGATGACCCTTGTGGGGTTCATTTTGCTGATAAAAGGATCGGGCATAAAATTTTAAGGATGGGCTATTTTTGGCCCACCATATTTCAAGATGCCAAGAAATATGTTCAAACTTGTGACAGTTGCCAACGAATGGGTCAGCCAAATCATAGGGATGAGATGCCTCTCCAACCTCAAGTAGTGTTAGAGCCTTTTGAGAGATGGGCCATGGATTTAATAGGGCCCATTAACCCACCTTCTAATAAAAAAGTATATATATTAGTCTGTACAGATTACATGACCAAGTAGGTCGAGGCGAAAGCACTCATTAAGGCCTCAGAAGAATCCGTCTTAGCATGTTTGTTTGAAGATATATTTGTTAGGTTTGGAGTTCCCAGAGAATTAATAATTGATGGAGGACCCCCTTTCACATCACATAAACTTGAATCCCTACTTAGTAAATATCATGTTTTACATAGAATAGCTTCTCCATACCATCCATAAGGCAATGGCCAGGTGGAAAGTACCAACAAAGTTATCGAAGCCATTCTTACTAAAACAGTGAGAGAATATCATCAGGATTGGATAGAAATATTGCATGAAGCTCTATGGGCTTACCGAACTACTTGGAGAAACACAATTGGTTTTTCTCCTTACGAGTTGGTATATGGAAAAAGCCTTGTTTTTCCCATTGAATTCGAAATCAAAACCTTAAGAACTGCATCAGCATTCAACCTTGACTTGACTATGGCACAGAAGGCTAGACTGCAGTAGCTCAATGAGCTTGATGAAAAGTGTTTGGACGCTATTCATCAAACCTCGGTGATTCAACAATAGAAAACAAAATGACATGACCAAGTCATCAAGAAGAAATTATTCCAAAAAGGAGATTGGGCTCTGTTGTATGATTCACGTTTTCAAGAATTGTAGGGTAAGTTGCATACACGATGGATAGGACCTTATGAGGTAGACATTGTTTTTCCCAACAGGACAGTCAGGTTGATCACTGTTGATGGATTCGATACACAGTTACATGCAAATGGTCATTGCTTGCGCCTGTATCAGCATCCACTGTCTAAGGTAGAATTCAAATCTAAATGTTCATCCGATATAGGTTATCAATTCTTAAAAGGAAATGAGATTTCTCCTTCCCCTTCTGAACCTTAGGAATTATTTTGCTTAGACCTTGTATATAAATGAACTCAGCAAAATTTAAATTTCTCTGTTTTTGTTTGATTTATTTTTACTATGCTAATAAATTCATCCTTGAAAGGTATTGGGCAGTTATGTGTGTGCAGGTGAATTGATGAACAACAAGGATGAATACAGAAAAGGCGTCAAACAATTAGTTGATGGAAGTTGAAAAAATTCCTAAAAACTAAGTGATGTAGCGTTTGATCGATTTTCCTGTTGTTACACCCATTTCCAACAAATTGGCCGATTTTCCTGTTGTTACACCCTTTTCCGATAAATTGGCTGATTTTCCTGCTGTTACACCCTTTTCCGACAAATTGGCCAATTTTCCTGTTGTTACACCCATTTCCGATAAATTGGCCGATTTTCCTGCTGTTACACCCATTTCCAATAAATTGGTCGATTTTCCTGTTGTTACACCCATTTCTGATAAGTTGGCAAATTTCCCTACTGTTACACAATGGCCGCTTTTCACGCGGTTACACCATTTTCTTTTTCGACCATATCATTTGTTGTTACACCTACCTCCGCTATTTTGGCCGAATTACCTATCGATACACTGATCGTTGTTATTCTTTCTTGCCACTTCACTCTTTCTTTTTCGCATTTCTGCCAAATACTACTACTCCAGCTCTACACTCTTTACATGCTGCAACACCGTTGATTTGTTAATACTGCTGCTATCTTTCTCCGCCTTCTCTGTCCAAAAGTGTTGTTTCATCGTTACTTGACTTCACATCCGACGATTTCCAACTGATTATCTTCAGAAAGGACTCCATCTCTACTCCAGTTGTCATATCGTCATCTCTCACACTATCTTTCATCATGTCAGCTATTCCATGCAACTCATATGGCGGTTGGATGGCACAATTACTTCGACAGACTGTTATGTGTGGTAAGATATGAGGTACATGACTAATCCTACATGTTAAAGTAATGAAGATATAAAAGCACGCTTTCCCGTTTTCTCACCACTTGTGCTAACTTGATCCACCTGGAGCCAATCAGATTAGTTGGGGGGGGTGGAATCCAAATCTAGCCATCCAAACGATATTTTATACTCACCTTCACCACCATTTCGACCACACTTCTTTTTGCTGAGACACTATATTCTACATGCAAACCACATTCGAACCGACTGCGTTTCTGGTTTAGGTGCTAATCTCTCCTCCTACGTGCCTGTTAGACTCTCAAGCAACATCATGGGAGGATGAGCTGTGAGGTATGAACTCGCAAATTTGGACACCTTGTTGTTACATCCAGAGGCCTACCAAATATTTCTCAAGGCCGGCTGGATATCGTATTTTAAGAAGCTGCAGGGGTTTAATGAGGATGAGGTATTGGAGTTTAGTCAAAATCTCACCGAGGGATATTCAATGGTGAATGGGGTAAGGATTCCAGTATCAGAAGAAATAATTGTTGCTGTCACAGGGTTGCCAACAATAGGAGCCCGATGGTTTAATAGAAAAACACATCTTCCGAATGATCAGAAGGCTTTTCTTGTTGACAACCAGCAAATTTGGAAAAAATGCCGAGGTGCGGATGCCAATTCCTTACCAGAGCCATGGAGGAAAGTTGTAGAGTTTGTCAAAAGGCACATTACCTGCGAAGGCAGGTACCAAGTTGTTTATTTTTCTGATTTCATTTTATTATCGCATCTGTGACATAAGAAATTCATAAACATTCCTTATTTTCTCCTCCATTCATTGAATAACATGGCTCATTTTGCAAAAAAATCCCAAAACCCCAAGAACTGACTTTCTAATCACAGACTCATCGAACTATTAATTCACAAAGGTATGGGCATTTCCAATAACCCATTACCTATTGTAGCAAACCAGCCACCTTCTATTCCTACAGATATGATTGGACCTCTTCCTGAGTCTCTGACCTCGACTGCAACAATAGTCCAAACCCCTACTATTGCTGCCAGTAAGATGAACCAGAGAAGTAAACGGACAACCCGTGACCATCCTAGCACCAACCAGACAAGCCTTGATGGAGTTGAATTGACACAGCATGTAGCTGTGATTTCTCAAAATGAGGAATAACCAGCTACTACACCAAGCCATGCATCACAGTCGTTGGCCGTGACAGGTGTTACTGAAAAATTACCCCCTGCTCCTAAATACACAACCCCTGTTCCTGTATCTGGATCACCTACAAAGGACACAAGGTTAAAATGATCCACTACAATAGCAAGTCTGACCACCCCTTCTGTTGTTGCACCGACAGAGCCACCTATTGCTGCAACAATTTTTCCAAGCCCTACTATTACTGCCAGTGGATTATCTCAGAAATGAAAACGTCCATTCAAGGGAGAATGTCAGAAATGCCTTGACCCAATTACATCAGCAGCAACTCAGAACCCTTATGTTGTTGTGACAACAAAATCTACAGAGATACGTATACCAGGTTTTACTTTGTGCCCAGAATTTCAAGCAACTATTCTCTCAATTCAGACTGAATGTACTCCAATCACAGTAGAATCATCGGCTCCGCCTAATGATTATGTTCATCATACGTCAAGTAACGATGTACAGATCATAGCAGACCTAGGTATACCATAATTTTCTACTTGTGTGGTTGAGGAAGAACATTTTGTTCCTCCTCCAACAACGAAGAAGAAAGCCTCTGCTTTCATTTCTATTTTACCTAGGAGGAAAACCAGTTCTACCAGGTTTACGAAAGCAACAACTGGATGGAAAGATATGGAACAGGCTATTCCTATTCTTCATTCATTATCCTCTATGGTTGTTTAAGGGACTGTCACACAAGAACCAGTCTCTTCCAGTGAACTAACAGTGCCAGTAGAGACAGCTGCAAATGATGGGACTGACATACAAGAACAAGTCATGCAGGATGAAGCTATTCCACAAGAACCAACTGTCCAAGATGAGACTGTTCCACAAGAACTAGTCATGACAGACCCAACTGTTACACAAGAAACAATTGTTCCACTAGAAACAACTATTGACAACATAACTGCTCCACAAGAACTAGTTACAAATAATACTAAGGATGTACCACTTGCCCAACTGTTTGCCCAAATTGAGAGAAAGATAAGGAATACAGAAAACTCCAAAATTACTGCACTCATAACAGAGAATGAAAGCCTCAAAGCAGAGTTAAATACCATGAAACAAGAAGTGGAGACTGCTCAACAGAAGAATCCAGAAGGGATAACTTTAGATATCCTAGCACTGACAAAAGTTGTTATGGACAGAAATAAAGAACTCATGTGCTTTGAGTGTGGAAACATTTACTTCGAGGCAGGTTATAAGATAGTAAAAGTGTCATTTGCTGAAGGACCAACGACTCTGTCAGTCAAGACTGAACATGCACTTACTGCTACACATAGAACAACACAGTTGAGGAGATCTCAACGTCATAAGGCAACTGCTGGTTTACCAACAACTTTCAAACAAGAACCTTTGTTTCCCTCATGATTTGTTAGTCAAGTAACTCAACTGATTATGTTCTTCAAGACAAAGAAACCCAGATAGATTGGTGACACCACAACTTCTCTTTTTAACACAACATTTTTCCATACAGGCCCTTAGCAATTTATCTTAGCAGTTTTGCACTGGAGGAGCCAGTTCCCTAATTCAGCTACAAAGTAAGGTTTGAATGTGTTTTGCATGAGGACATGCAATGTATTCAGTTGGGGGGCATGTTAGGACCCATAAATGTTCCTTTTTCATCACGTCTTTTGCCTATTCAACCTTATCATATCTAAGTTAATGCCTACTATAATGCGTGCTAAGACCTTTTTTTCCTAAGGTATGAATCATTTATCTTGCTTTTATATTTTCATTTACTTAGCATGTTTGATTGGTAACGTTCACATGTTTTACCCATAAAATGCTTCAACTAATGATATAAATGTATAGAACAACCAAGTCTTAAAGAATGGTCACTGCTGTTACACCAGTTGTTACAGCTATGCACCAATCTTGGAAGTTGTTACAACTATGCACCAATATTGGAAGTTGTTACAGCTATGCGCCAATCCTGGAAGCTGTTACACGACTATTGCAACAGGTGCCACTGATTCTGCTGTAAACGACTGCTGCAACAAATTCCACCGATTATGTTGTTATATGACTGTTGCAACAAATTCCACCGATCCTAAAAGCCGCTACACCTACTGTTACATGTTTTAACTTACAAGATTAGTTCTAGATCTTGTATTAATGATATCATACGAATAGCTTGAGAATCAGGGATTCTCAAGGCTGTTTTGATTTTGTTTTAACTAAATGACTCTGAATTTAAATAGTAGAGCTTTTGTAATCAGAGGGATGAATTTTTTACTGTGAGAAAGGGAAGTGAAGTAAAGATTATTGTACACAACATTTTGGCGAATCAATAGAAGAGTGGATTGAATTTCTTTAGCAGACTGTAGCCTATTTCTTTGAGAGGATTCAGTGAGAAGGAAAGGGCCCACCTTCCTCACAAATTCCTCTCTGTTTTGAATTCCAGAATAATTGTTTTAATGTGACTGGTTTTTCTGTTAAACAATTCTAGAATACAGTTGTTGTTACAATCTAGTTCCTTCCTGTTAAATGCGCATAAATCTGTATCATGAGAATTAAAATTCAATTGTTGAACACTGTTGGAGAACTGCTTTCCTTTTTTCTGCATTAGATTAAAATCTTGTTTTCAAGTAAAAGAAAATAGAAGTGTGAATTACTTTCTTTCAATAAGTAGATTTATTTTTTGCAATTAGTAGAGAACTTCTTCCTGCAAAAGTAAAATAGAAAGTTAGATTAGAGTAGGTAATCTAGGATTCTTATACACTCACCGGTTTAGATTTCAAATTGTGATTTCAATTCTGTAGAACTCCATCTGTGTCAGTATAATTGTGTTAGTGATAATTTTTGTTTCATTTTCCCTACTACAATTAGATTAGTGTTGCTTCCATAATCTAGCATAGACTGTGCACAATTATCTTGAAATAACAAATTTCCCTGGGTTGACAATTTATATTGAACACCTTAATTTTCTATTCATTTAGACAATTAAAGTGCCCAACAGAGACCTAGTCTTACTCTATGACAATAAGTTTTTGCAACATCCTGGAAATATTAGAATGCATTGGCCAGGGCCATATGAAGTCCAACATGTCACAGATGGAGGATCTGTGCGACTAAAGGATCTAACATGAATCAAATTAAAGGGAATGATCAATGGGAGTCGACTAAAGATGTACATGGATAGTCAACCTCACCAAGTATAAAAATGAACAACACAATAAGGCAAGTATGTATATAGTGTACCATAGTAGATACTAGACAAAATAAATGACAAAACCAAATAAAAAGAGAAAAAAAAAAGAAAAACAAATACAAAAATGCAAACGACAGAAAATACAAAAACTTGTGTGTAGGAGTTACCATGCCAGATATCATTATACAATGTGCAGTAGAAAGTAAAGTTGGCACAAATTTATGCAAAAAGTGAAAAATGACCGCGGAAATGTCTATAAAGGGATGAAAGTGCACAATTATTCAACACTTAATGAATTTTGAGATCAGAGCAATTAAAAGAATCCATACCCTAATTTTGAAATCGTCACCATAACCAACCAAGCTTATGAAAATCACACATGATGGCTCCACCGAAGTTAGGGTCGTCAGGCCATTTTATCTGGGTCACCCGACAAGGTCAGAGGCACAAGTAAAGAATACAACCTACAACCATAGTTGATCTCGAGTATGTGACCATCTCAAAGCCAGATTCTAGTAGCCCAACGCGAGTTGAGGAAGATATTCTTACAATGCAGCGAGGAGAGTTATGGTAGAGCTTTAGGTCTGGGACCAAAGTTTCAAAACCTAACACTAAGGAGATTGCAAGACCGACTAACACAGAGGAACCGAGACCATCCCAGTCACGAGAAGAAGTCCTGGTCAAGGACATAATAGACCAACCAGACTCACGTAGGGACAAGGAGGACATAGAATCCATCGAGGCAGGAACATCCATGATGGGGAAGAAAAGAAAGACCCCCGAAAGTCTAGAAAATTATTTACCATTCATTCTAGACACAGTCCCCATGGTCGAGGATATGTTGGGGGGAATTCCCAAGTTGCACGACACAGACCATGACGAGGAATGTTATTTGGTCAATACAAGGGATATTGGACCCCTAGGAAGTCCAATATTAGAGCCCACACACTGGATTACGAGACTATACAACTCTGATATCATGAACTTGTTGGACATTCCACACTTTGGGCAGGGAAAAAATGTTGGTCTATGCATCAAGAAATTAGTGGCTCAGGTCCATGGGGTCATCTTATGGATGGACATGCTCATACAGATAGACGTGGCACTCATTTCTAAGATCAAAATATTGACCACAATCGATGCACAACCAAAATATTTTCTGGAAAACAAGGCATGCGAGAAGGAAATGGCAGAGCAGGTGAAGGCATAGTTCAGCATGATGCAGGGGAGTAGAGGCCTCGTTATAAAAGAAATCAATGATGGCACGATGAGGTTCACCATAAAATTGATAGCATGCAAGATACTAAGGAAGTGTCTCTGAGAGGAAGCCCCTGTAGGTGTAATAGCAGTGGTAGTGCAATGCGCAAAAGGGATGATGTTCAACTGGGCACAATATTTAATGAACTGGTTCCTACTAGACTGTCACGACGCGTAGGATAATGGAACTGATTTCCATTACTCTTGGATGATGATATTGGTCGCTCTCACAGGGTGGCAGGATCCCAATTACACCACCTTCATCAACATGATGGGGAAGTGCTATGCAACCAAGTATGAGTCCCTTTGGAAGGCGAAGGACAACAAAGTGCAATAGGAAAACAACACGGTTTTTTCCATGCTGCTAGAAGAAATTAAACAATGTACTGACAACACATGGTGTATCCCCAGGGAGTTCATGTAGGAAACAGAGGAGATTGCGAAATTCATGGCATCCTGACACCATACATGGATCAAAGTTGCAAGCGATCCCAAGCAAGCATGGATAAAAATGCAGCACTACGTGACCAGGGAGGAAGTGGAGTGGATAATCAAATATTGGCATGCATAGTGGAAATAGTCAGTAAAAAAACCCCCAGGACAAATACAACGCAGTCTACTAAGCCTAAAGACACAACCGAGGCACACTCGTCAGCACGAGAAGAAAGTCCGACTGGTAATACTCGGACAACAACAACGCAAACAGTGCCAAGTGGGAGCGCAATCCCAAAAAAACCAAGGAGAACACCCAGAACAACATGAATAGGAATCCATCCATATCCTGAGACGAAGAATCGAACACAGGGTCAGTAGGAAATAAGCCCATGCACAACTAGTGGGGCACAACCCTCACAATCGACAAAGGAGGTCACATAAGGAACAAATGCACGTGACAAAAGAAAATGTGACACAGAGGACCCAAACATCACCCTCATTTGAGATGATGCAGAGCTCATCGTGGAAAATGTCCAAGATAGGAGTAGCTAATAGAGGCATAGAGAGAGAAGATCATGAGCAAGCTAATAGAAGTCCATGAAAATATACAACAACTACGGGACCATGCAGAATCTCAGGCCACCATGCAGTAGCAAAAGGTAGTATCGAGGCCACCTACGCAAAAGCAGGATGAAGAGATGGTACAATTTGTCTCCCAGATCAATGACACATTTACCATCACACACGAAATGATCAAGATTGATCCTGAAACAGTGCAGACACCACTGCAAGAGGTCAAAGAGTTGGACATAATAATGGCACAGATACCCACGAAGGCTCTATACGGGATACAAGTGATTTTCATGTAGGAAGTGCAGTCAAGGGCCTACATAGATGACACCAACCTAGAGGTGAGCAGAGGAGACATGGTAATGCTACAAATTACATGCGGCCAGCTGACTATGGAGAAATAAGAATATAAATATCGTGCGGACAGGCTTGAGTAGGGAGTGACTGCAACTTATAACAAAATCCCAAATATCGCACAAGCAACAGAGCCCAACATAGTGTAGAATATTGATCACATTGTGCAAACAATTGATAAATATCGACAGGAGATCGAAAACCTCAAGGAAAAACTCATTCCTATGACTCCCTTGGAGGTGAAAGAATAAAGGAGATAATAAGTTGCAGGATAAATGGATGAAATGGAAAGACAAGTCAGTGCAGCTATGGACTTGTTTGATAGGGTAGCATAGTTATTGACAATATTGGAGGAAGATGAGCAGGTCCAACAGTGGGACTAGAAAGAAGGAAAGATAAGTGCAACCATCTAGGACCTCAAGCAAAGGGAGAAAACAATGAGCATCACCAAGAGTCTCAAGGGAGCACAAGACATGAAGAAGTTGCAAGTAGAGATAAGAGTAGCACAGACGCAGAGGTACGAGAGACAGGCACAGATGGAACCTATCCAAGAGCTAGAAATGGAGATTATTGTGCAGTTGGAGGAGGAAAAGAAGAACATGGCGCAAGCACAGACAGAGTGCGCAACAATGATCAAGGAGGAGATCACAATGAAAACATTATAAGTGCTCAGAGAAAAGGCCGCGTAGGTCCAAACACAAGGAAGGGGACTTGCAGACAAGTTCCACGGTATAGAAGAGGCTTTCAAGGGAGCGTACAAAGCCTAAGTGGCTTGGGACGAGCCACATGTCAGTGTTGGGGGCTTGTTGGACGCAGACCCATTTTGGGAAAAAGGATATTTTTGGAAAGAAAATCATGAAGTGGGAGAAAGACAACTGACAGGAAAAGCATCACATACAAGGTAAAGTTGCATGCAAAGGAGGAAAGTATGTAAGGCGTGCTTGCAAGAATACCTAACCATGCTAGGTTTAGGGTTTTGGTAAGATATTGTAATGGTTGATAAGCCAAGAATAAGTATAAATAAGTACCTAGGAGGTCAAGGTTGGGGAATGTTTTTTGGAGGCTCTAGCATGTAAGAGAGGAGTTTTTTTTGTAGCTAGCAAAAATATTGTAAGATCTGTCATATTTTTGTAAGTTGTTGAGTTGTAGGAGAGTTAAGAAACTCGATCTCGAGGGTTAGATTGTAGGCTAAGGATCCTAGTGCGATCTAGTCATCCTCACAAGGATCGTGGGGCCTGTTGATATTGTGAGATCAAATATTGTAATGCGCACAACGCCATGACTTTAGAGAAACTATAATAAAACAGAAAAACAACCAAATATTTGTGAACATAGCCTAGGAGGGGATGAACCATAGTAGATCATGTGTTATGTGAAATGTATTTTCTGTCAATGGTTAATTCTTAGATGAATGTATTGATGAGATAGTTAGATCTGGCGATTTGCATGCATGAATAAAGGACGAAAGAGTGTTTAATATAGATGGACAATAGATAACTAAATAAATATCACAAAGTACAATCCTATATCCCTACTCATTCCTAGGTTGCAAGCACATGAGCGTTGCAGCCACCCATAGAAATATCTCGGGTGAGACTGCGTAGTACACTCTATGTGTTGTGTTTCATTTTGGTTTACCAAGAGGGCCAATAGTTTTAGAGGGATTTGTTGGAAGCTTGTTTAGATCTAAACCTAGGTCAGCCTAAGAAGTAGCAAGAGAGTAGTAACCAACAATGGGTTTTCTCTAAGTTTGGATGAGCTCCTTGCTTCATGACCTACCTTTTTCCTTGGGTTGTTTCCACTGCTCATTAGGTTCTATTGGGTTGGCTTCATGGACATTCTTTGGGAATTTTTTAGAAAAATTCCCATATTCATGAAAAGCCTTGCATTTAAAAGGAAGTTGCTCATAATCTACTTTCTAAAGGTATGTCCAATTATCTAGTGTCAAGTTTATAGCTTTAAGAAGTCCTTTTTCTAGATCTACCTCGACACATATTCTAGCATATGCTTGGAGTCCCTCCTTGGGCTCAAGTCAATCTATGTATTTTCCCAATGTATTTCCAATGTTTCTAATGGTTTTGTCATTCTAGTAGTGGAGGGGGAGGAAAAGAAATCACAGCTAGACTAGGACCACCGAGGAGATATCATTCTCTAGGAAGAAATCAAGAATCCATCTATTCAAATACATGCCTCTTGATCCCATGAAATAGGTACCAGTTCTAAAAATCATATCTCTATCCTCTTTTTCTTTAAACAATAAAGAAAAGAAACCCTTACCGCAGAAAGAGTGAGAGAGTTGTTCTTTGATGAGAGGTCTCTTGTTCTTATCGATCCAAAGTGCCATGGATTTAGGAGATGACCATATTCCTATAAATTTCCCAATCATCCTATTTTATGTGAATCGAAGGGAAAGGTTCTTGGAGCTCCTCTGAACTAGTATTGAGGGAATCTCATTTAGTTTCTTGACGAAGTGGGAAGGCAGCTACTTTGCAGATTTAGGGAGCAAAGAAACAAGGCCAGAGAAGGTGGCAATATCCACATAAGGGGGAGGAGGTGGGGGGGCGACAATGCCCCCACTAGAGGCCGAGGCCATGTGAGTGAACCAATAGAGAGCAGGGAGGGCTTAGGGTTTCCTCGAAGCTTGCTCGATCCGTTTACAATATTCATATATTTTAAATCATTTGAGTTTCATTAATTTGCGTTAATTAAGTTGTCTAACTCAATAAGGACATTAAGTAAGGCATAACAAAGGTATTTAACCATTAAAGTTAATCCATCAAACTATCATTAAATTATATTATAATAAAAATGATAATTTAATTTTATGGTTGCAGTTAAGCTAGACACTAAATTGGTGTAAGAGGCACATTAAGTTACAATATTTAAGAAAATAACCAAATATACTTTAAAACATACGTGTTAAATAATATTTATTTATGTTTATAAAGAAATATATCTAAATAATAATAATAATAAGTAAAGAATGTTAACGCATTGCCGATATATGTCAAGAATACTTTCCATCTTCCCTTATTAATCTTTGTCAAAGAGGAGACTATAGCAATGAGTTAGTGCATTGTGTATTAGTTTGCTCGTTGACCAAAACTTTTTGTGGGTTTTCCAAAGTTTAATATTGTTTTGGTGATTTTTTGTATTTTTTTAA
Source organism: Picea engelmannii (assembly GCA_009831015.1). Lineage (NCBI taxonomy): Eukaryota > Viridiplantae > Streptophyta > Pinopsida > Pinales > Pinaceae > Picea > Picea engelmannii. Next base: position 363,891 of record ML785210.1, on the reverse strand, counting down.
TATAAATAATTTTTTTATGTGTTGCGATTGTTCCTTCAATTGAATATCTTATTGTAGAGATGACGGTGGGAATTTAAGAGGCAAATTAATGATGTATGTAGCAAGGGACTAATATATATATATATATATATATATATATATGTGGTTTTTTGTACATTATTAATGGACTTTGGAGAGTGTGACAGAGAGACAATCTGTTGTCCGACAAGTGGATGTGGAGTGTTTTTGTTAGTTCAAATGCTACCAAATGATGTAAATTCATTCATTCAAGGCACTATTTACATTGTTGGTTGATTGGATTTAAATATTGGATCAAGATTTTACTCGTGAAAGATATTCGATTTACATTAGAATTTACAACTCAAGGAAATAATTATCCATCTACTAAATGTGTCTTCTTCTATGGATACATGAGGGATTTCCTAGCAAAGCAGCGAGAGATAAAGAAAAAAGCAAGATACAAGGCTCCCATTGTGCAAACCTCTTGTGGTTGAAGATATCATATTGAAAATGAATTTGTGTTAGTTAATATTTTATCTTAGCGTTTATCTATTTTTTCCCATGACAATTTCTCTTTCGGGCACCTAGATTTTGTTGGTATACTTTTTTTGTAGACATTGCAATTTATTGAACTAAAACAAAGCCAATTTACTAAGATTCCTTGTGTAAATTTGCAGAAGGAAAAATATCTAAGGTGCTTGGGTTAACCCTAGGCATGCTCAGTTTATGGTTTTTTATTAAACTGTTTCCATTGTTGATGTTGATCCATCTAGAGGTATCTTATGCTTTCATGTTCTATGTTTTATTATATTGTATATGAAGTTTTCATGCTGAGATTTTGTTGTAATTTTTTTCAAGTCTAATTATTGTGTTGTAATTCTTATCATGTGCAGAGACCTATAATAATTGAAATGCAAGTATGTATAGACTGTAATGGATGTGTTCAAAAAATATGTAGAGAGTTTCAAACTCTTCATGGTAATACTAATTAGAACTGGAAGACTTGATTATTAAATCAAATATATATCTACATGTAAATCATAATTATATCAACTAAAATATGGATATATTCATATACAATTTGTCAACATCTTATTTGTATGAACAAGATAGACAAGTCTTGCATCTTTTCAGTGTAAAAAATGGAATAAAATATGGACTTTTAGTTTCATCCTTTCTATTTCCTTTATGTGGTAGCAAGTCTATTAAGTTATTTATACAAAATTATTGATATTTGGTATTTTTGGAAGATTTTGGTATATTCAATAATTTATATAAAATTAATGATAAAATGTTTTTTTAAGAATTTTTTGGTTTGGTTTTAGCTTTAACAATACAGTTTAGTAACAAGTTTATTCAAGAATTTATAAAAAAGTAATGATAATGGGTAGTTTTAGAAGAATTTAATTAGGTTTTGGTTTTAGGGTTACATTTTAACTGTGCATATTCTAGAAAATTTATAATAATGGGTAGTTTTAAAAGATTTTGGTTTGGTTTTGATTTTAACATACATTAGATTCTTGTGTGTGATAATAAATTTTTAATATTTTAAAATTGTTTTTTTCTCATTACTAAAAACACATAACATTCACAAAATACTTTATCTCAAAATCCATAAATTAATTTAAACTTTGTAATAGTATTCACAATCACTCTATTGAAACAATACTTTGTGGAATACCCCTTAAATATAATAAGATTTGTAATTCAAAGTGAAAATCAATGAGTTTGATCATGCTCATAATTGATGTGTTCAATACATTTGCTTAACTTCAAAGTGAAAATCAAACTACAAAATGAATAACAAGATGTGATCATACTCGCATTCAATGTATTCAATACAATTGTTTAACATTAAATTGAAAATCAAATTTTGGTTACATGGACATTTGTTTGTGTTCATATCCAATGAATGAATGCATATGGATGGATATATTCATATACAATTCGTGAATATCAACAATTTAAAGTTCTCTTATTTATATGAACAAGATAGACAAGTCTTGCAACTTTTGAGTGTAAAAAATGGTATATAATATGGAAATTTAGTTTCATCTTTTCTCTACTTCTTTTATTAAGTAGCAAGTATGTTCAGTGATTTATAAAAAAATATTGAGAGTAGGTATTTTTCAGAACATTTTGGTCTATTCAGTTTTGGTTTTAACAATACATTTTAGTAACAAGTCTATTCAGTAATTTATATAAAAGTACTAATAATGGGTAGTTTTACCTGTGTGGGAAATATACATATGTAGAGTGGATATTTGCAGAAGATCTAGCTATGTTGAGTGCGAAGATATAATCGTAGCAAAAGGCTCCACACAACGTGAAAAATGGCTAAGTAAAATGTTAAAATATAACCATTAATCAACAATGTTGATGAAATAGTTGCCATAGAGTAGAAGCAATGGAACACACAAAAGTGATCATAAATAGTGTTACTTAATATAAATTCAACTAAGTATGGAGAGTTAGTGGTGGAATCGAAGCAAATCAAAGTTTCATAAATGACTTGGTTATCATGAAAATTACATTGCTTGTCAAAATCCATGTTGTAGAACTATTGGAAGTGTGAAGATGTGGTGTTGCAGAACTATGAGTGATATGAATTCTTTGCATAAGGGTTAATAATAGACTAAGTGTTGGTTGTGCGGGGGATATATTTGTGCAAAGTGTCTAGGTGTGGAAGATATAACTTTACTGAGAGATATGGTCATAGCAAAAGGTTCTGCACAACATGAAAAATGGTTAAGTAAAATATTAAAATTAAAATCATGACTGTGCAAATTAACTATTTTTAAATACCTTAAAACTATCATATTTTACAATATCATTTCTTTAATCAAATTTTATAATAAACATTATTACTTAAAATAAATTCAACTAAGTATTGAGAGTTAGTGGTGGAATTGAAGCAAATCAACGTGTCATAAATGACTCAATTATCGTGTAAATTTCATTTCTTGTCAGAATTAGTGTTTCGAACTATTGGAAGTGCAGAGGTGCGAAAGTGCAGGAAAATGAGTGATATGAATTCTCCACACAAATGTTGAAAATATACTAAGTGTTGCTTATGAGGGGGATATAGTTTTGGGGAGTGCAGAGGAGTGCATAGGTGTGGAAGATGTATCTCTACACAGATATGGTCATAGAAAAAATCTACGCACAATGTGAAAAATGGATAAGTAAAATAATAAAATTAAAATTATGACCGTTAATCAAGAATATTGATGAAATAGTTGTCATAGAGTAGAAGTAATGAAATAAGCAAAAGTGATCAATTAACACTACTTGTCATAGAGTAGAAGTTGTCAATTAAATAGTTGTCATAGAGTAGAAGCGGTCATACAATATAAAATATCAATAAATTTGTTTCTTTTAATAAATTAAAAAATACAAATTTTGTTGATTTTTTTTTTTAGTAAATCCTAAAAATGATCAAATTAAATATTTTTTAATACCTTAAAACTATCATATTTTAACCTTGGATGGGGTGCCACGTAGTGCATACTGGACATGCGGTGGAGATCTTGGCAAGGCCTTAAATACAGGTCACCGGCTCCCATCTCCTCACCATTAAGATGGGAGCAAGCCCGAGCAGCCAGACCCATGGGAAGAGCCCTCTTGTGTGCGTGAGGAGGATGGACGCATAGGGCACTAGGGGGATAGCCATAATGGCTAATCCTGTCATGATCACCCTCATGTTTATCAATGGTTTTGGAAGGGAGACGATGCATTTTGAATTCGATTGGCCAAAGTCTGAGTTTTCTGAGCACTAGTGCAAAGCTAGCCATCTGGTTGATGTTCTGGTCATATTTTTGCTCATCCAAATGCCGAGGGAAAGAGGCCGACATTGCAGAGGCACAACCTGGTATGATTTTGATTCTCGCTGGAAGAGACAACAGAAATTCGAGAGGGAACTATCCATAGCTCGGTCGCAAAGAGTCCAAAAACACAGAAATCCTAGGTCACCTCCCATGGCCTATGTGGAGGAGGTTTCTCTAGAAGAACCAATCCAGAATCCTTTGGAACACCTCCTCTTCACCGTTCCTAATAATTGGAATCTACCAACCTGCTTTCCTAGAGAAGCCAAGCAACGGGTCACAGGGACACCCCACAGTCATTAGGAAGGCGACCAGATGGAGGAACCCACCACTTGCTATGTCGAAGAAGAAATCACGGAAGGTGTAGGCGTGAAAATGACTTCAGAAGTAGGGGATTTTTCCATGGACACAGATCACCAAGAAGCTCAAAGAGGACAATAATACAGGCGCGAGATAGAAGATTCGGAGGAAAGATGGATGAAGGAGGGTGGCAGGGCCCCTACTCCATGTCCCTTCTCCATCATGTAGGAAGTATGGCGTGTCCAACCGCCATTCCTCTACCCGGAACACTTAGAGCTGATATTTGAAATGAGAAGCCTGGTGGAAGACCAAATCCATCGTGGCCTCCAAATCAACCAGGGCCCAGACATGTTGTATGATGCCTACTCCAACACATCACCAGGACGATGGTGCCCAACGTGTGCACAACCCTTAGTGTTTCTAGCCAAAGCAAGAACGAATGACGGAGAGGCTAAATCCACCGGGTAATTGCTTTAGTTAATGATGATGGTTAGAGGAACTGTTTTGTTTTGTTTAGAACTCTTTCAATATGTTGTTAGGATTAAGTTAAAGGAACATGTTCATACTAATGGCCGCCATATCTCACGGTTTACTTCGGGTAGGATAGATGGCAGGCAGTTTTTTGAAACAAGTTGCATAGGAAGCTAGTTGTCCCAGTTTCCATTTTTCGGCAGGACAATTGGCATTCCAAAGGTTTTTTTTAAGACTGCATAGTTAATACAATAGGATCGTCCTTTTTTACTTAAAAAAAAAACTATCATATTTTACAATATCATTTCTTTAATTAAATTTTATAATAAACATTGAGGAAGTGCGGCGTTGAAAATAGACTAAGTTTTGTCTCTGCGCAAGATATAGTTGTGCGAAGGTGTGGAAGATATAACTCTTATGAGTGCGTATATATGGTCATAGCAAAAGGATCCACACAAGTTGAAAAATGACTAAATAAAATATTAAAATTATAAATTATGATTGTTAATCAACAATATTTTTCAAGTTAAACATATGCATAAAACCATTTTGTTCACTTTATATACTTATTTTTTAATATATGTATATACTAAAAACATTGAGATATCTAAAAAGTTAAATGAATTTGGTCTTAATGGATTATCAACAAAAGAAAGAAGTTGTTTTATATAACTATTTTGTGTGTGTAAAATAAATATTAATATCTAAAAGAGTTTTTTTATATATTTTTTTTAAGTAAGAAAAAAATGCATACTTATACATTTGAAAATAATTTTTATTAATATAATCTTAAAATTTAACATATAATTATAATATTGATAATTGTTTTTCCTAAGACAGTCATCTTTTGGGAATGATAGGACTCTTGTACTAAAGTATACTCCAACTTTCACAATTTCTTTCAAGGTGAACTAACTATTATTTTAAGAGGAAATACTATCCCTTATAAACTAACTTTTACAGGTTGTTGGGGGGCATTCAATGTCATCATCAAGGTTACATTATCTTTACATTTAGTTATATTAAGTTTCACTATTCATTATATATTCTCAAATTGACTTGGCAAGGACACTGCCATGCAACCCTTATTTATTTACCTATTGATTGTATCTAATCTAGGAAGTAATTGAATTCATTTTATTAGTATAGGTATAAAGAGAAATGCAATATTATTCATTAATAATAAAACTTAAAAATATAAAAATAATTATATTTTTTTAAGAGGATCATGAATTACTAAACACTTGCACAAATGTCGTAACACTCAACCATTCCTTATGACGAATGTGACATTTTTCCTTCTCATTTTTATTTTAGACATGGGCAACAAAATCTTCTTATTTTTTACTATTAATTTTTTTTCACAAATACTAGAGAATTTGATAACATTAAAAAGGTGTGGTCAAGATCAGTGAGTGCAATATCAATTTCAAAAATAATCCAAAACTCCCAAAAAAATTTTGCATGGTTGGTTCTATAATGATTATATATTTTCCCTTTCTAATTCTCCAGAAATTTAGCCTACTAATATTCTAAAAAGAGTATAACCGGTAGAAAATATCGTTGATACATATACAAACATAAAACATGAAGTTTACATATTGATTTTTAATCAACTACCTAGTTCTTTCTTGATGATTTGCGTTCCTTCCTTTTCCCATTCCTCTACCAAGGGATCGTTGAGGTCTGGAAGTGGACAAATAGATGTTGTTGGATCATTCCTTGATTTCTGGCCGGAGCTACCCGCTAGAGACGACTATTCATGGTTCCCTTCCAAGTGTCCAATTTCGAATTTCATCTCCTCATTCTGACTTCTCAGTGCATACACTTCATCCTAAAGTTGGCTGATCGAATTTCAATGTTGAGAAAGTGTTTCCAAGACAAAGGAGATAGTGGAGCTTAAATCCCCCACCCTTATCTACAATCATTGGCGATATTCTTCCTCAATCTCCTTCATTTCTCTGCTTGAGGCTCACTTTCCTCCTCTTCCCTCCAAATTCATTATGTTTGAGGTGAATTTCCCAGCATCAACAACTTCATAGAAAATCCCTCTTCCTTCTAAGGCACACAAGGAGAATTTTCTTCGAACTGCTCTCCACCCCAACAAAGAGAATACTCAACTCGAGAAAATTGAACCCAGAGAAAATGACCACCCTTCCCACCATAGAAAACCCACCAGAGTTATAATTCTACAAACACTCCAACTGTCATTTTGTCTCTTTGTTGCTCCTCCAAATATATTCATTTTTCTACCGCAAATCCACTCAAACTCATGATTCAGTGGAATGTACCCAATGCCATTATTTCGCACCATGGCCTGTACCTTTCTAAACTAGATTAACCATATTCGTCTACCCTTAGTGACCTTAGAAGATTGCTTCGTGATGAATGCAGTTGTCTGAGCCAATTTCCTAAGCCCACGTCATACCATCCCACTTTCCTCTATAAGATTTGTCCCACACTAGGATTCAAACTCATCAGAACTAATGTACCTTCCACTCAAATCCATTACTAGGGAGTAATGTCTCACACATACAGAGCGATTTGTTGTCATCATGCTTCCCATCCTTTGTCTTATCAAACATGAAGGATCCTTGAGCGAGGGATAATAGTGGGCCCTTGGTCAGGGTAAAGGAGCATAAGATTCCTCAAAATTGACCCCCAAGAGACCAGGGGATTTTCCAATTGCACGATTGGAAAGTTCATCTGCTTCATAATTATTATGCCTCTGGACATGAAAAAAGCACATGTGAATACCACTAGAGTGAAGCTGGGTTTGATCCACAATTTTCTTTAGAGAAAGATCCTTCAGCAAGGAACCTGAGATCATAAGACTTATAATCATTTTGGATTCCCCAACTACATTCAAGGTCTTGATTTGCTTTTGTTTGACTGATAAAATTTCCTAAAACAGAGCATAGGATTCTACTATATTATTAGTTTTGATTCCCAGATTCCAATAATAGTCCAAGACTTTGTTTCCTCCGGGTTCTAGGAGAACACCCCCCCTCCGCACCTGCCTCCCCTATATTTCCATTTGAATCTCCATCAAAAAAAAGAGTATGGAAGGATTGAGAGAAAATCCATGATGCAAGACTAAAGGTTGGAGAATGAAGCTGCCAACATGATCGATGATGCGACTTAGTCCTTTGGATTAATAGAATATTGAATTTTGAGAACCATGCCTTTTCAACTTCACTTCATATATCTTGATCCTCCTCACTAAATATTTTGGAGTTTAGATATTCTGAAAGTTGGGTTACTGCCTTGCTAGTGACACTTTGAGGTGAAGTTTTCTTTTGCTGAAATACTTCACAATTCCTTGCTAACCAAATCTGCCAACATACATATTTTGGGGAGGCCTTCCAAGTTCTTTTTAATACATATTTTCTTTGAAAGGAACCCTGATAATACTTTTCCCATTTTCCTAAAAGAGGTCGGTAGCTAGCTGTCCAACGGACTTTATCATGTAACTCCTTAAAGAAGTTGAACCATACTTGTTTAGTGAACTCACAGTCCTAGAAGAGTAATGGTAGAAGTGTCCTCAGACACACACTTTTATTAAATAGGAAAAGAAATTACATATGAGAATTTGCAAGAGTTTACACACAAACACTTCAACACTCTTGCAATGAGCTATATATAAGCTAAATGTCCTAATAAAATCTAGTTATGGATCACTTATTAAATAAACAAGTGTCCATTTACAATAAATGTTATTTTAACAATATTCTAACTATACTCCTAATTTAGAGCCTAAGATATGACACCTTTCTAGAATCATATCTTTCACAACAATATTCTATTTCTAAATGTCTCCATTTATTAATCAAATATTCTAGATTATTAATTTATTATTCTAAATTAATAATTATTTTATCCTAACTTTTTAAACTATGATATTTGTATTTTGGATCATCTAACATTCCCCCCTATGATCCAAAGATAAATCACAACAGATACCAAGTTCATCCCTGGATTAGTAAATTTTATTATGCCAAGAGGTTTCATGAAAATGTCAGAGATCTGATCTTCTAAAGGACAATAAATTTTCTTGATGTTATCCTTTGCATTGAGTGATCTGATATGATGATACTTGGTGTCCACATGCTTTGTCTTTGAATGAAAAACTGAATTCTTGGCAAGCTTAATGGATGGCTGGTTGCCGATGAATAATGATGTAGCTTATGTTTGAGAAATTCCCAAGTCCTGCAAAACTCTGCATAACCAAACAATTTCACATGTTGCTTCCCATGCTGAGATGTATTCTACTTCTGCTGAAGAAGTGGCCATTGTAGCTTGTTTCTTACAACTCCAAGACACTTTTGTTGAATCCATGTTCATTAAATAACCTGATGTTGATGCTCGATCATCAATACTTCCAGCAAAGTCAGCATCTGAAAAACCACCAAGTACAAAATTTTTAGTCTTTTTGTAAAGAAGACCAAAATATTTTGTTCCTTGGATATATCAAATAACTTTTTTGGCTTCATTCTAGTGGTTGTCCCATGGTTGTTTCATAAAGTGCGAAAGAATATTGACTGCATAAGATAGATCTGGTCGAGTGTTTGTCAAATAAATCAAGCTGCCAATTAACTGTCTATAAGTAGTGATGTCTACCATTCCCCCCCCTTCAAATTTTGAAAGTTTCAAGTGTTGATTCATAGGGGTAAGAGATGGTTTGCAATCCTGCATTCCAAATCACTGAAGAATTTTTGTTGCATACTTACTCTGAGAAATGAAAATATGATGTGGACGTTGGAATACTTCAATTCCAAGATAGTAGTGAAGTAATCCCAAATCTGTCATCTTAAAACCTGCATGTAACTCCTTTTTCACCTACAAAACCTTTAGCCACAAGTCTTTCTTTAAACTTGTCAATTTCTCCATGTTGGTTGTATTTAATTTTGTAAACCCAATTGCATCCGATAGTTTTAGCACTTGTAGGATAATCAACAAGTTTCCAAGTGTTGTTATCAATTATTGCTTGATACTCTTCAATCATAACCTATTTCCATTCTTTGTGTTTTATTTCTTATTTGTATGTGGAAGGTTCAGTAAAATCATTTGCTATAAAGGCAAAATTTTCTTCACTTCTGTGTGACTTCTTTGTTCCTATTTTATTCTACTCATTAGTCCTTACATCTTTCAAAAGTTGAACTACCCCTTTTGGTAGTTCATGTTCACTTGTTTGGGGATCTGAATTACCATTATTGTAAATTGGATTAATGTAAACTGATGTTCGTCGATCAGTTGAAGATTCTGGAGGTGGAGAATCATTGTCAGATGAATTGTTGTTGTTAGGAGATTCTGATGAAATGTTGGAAGACCCAAATGGTGTTTTTGAAGTTAATGGAATGGAAGTATCATCTTTAGATGAAGGAGAATCAATTTCACACCAATGCATCAATAGTATTTTCAATGTGGACATACATCTCATCATTAACTGAAGATTTGATGAGTGCTAATGCTTTGGCATTTTTAATTTCCCATTTTGCTAGAGTGCCTGCATATGTAGATTTATTTGGCTTAGTATCTTTATTACATATATCATGCCAAAGTTCATTATAAATGAGAGTGGTTTCAATGAGACGTTTCCATGTCTTGTATGATTTTGTGCCTTCAAGTTTATCGGAGTCAGAGAACAAATTAATTAACTTCGACATTGTAGTGTTGAATCTTCGCACCAAAAAGAATCAAGAAGAAAAATAGCAAGATGAACAACACACCACACACATCATGCAAAAAAAGCGATCTATCGAGGCTTGGCCCTGACCCTCGTATAGTCGTTGAAGCAGGAAAAAAATGACTGAGCTTTTCACTTGGCTCTAGTCAAATTCCAAGTAACTTTCAAAATTTTACTCCTTCCAATGCTCTTGCAAATTTTGGTAAAAATAAAAAATAAATTTCACCCCCACCTCAAAGTAAAATTACTTTGAGTTACAAAAATTTGTTACCTAAAAAAAATAACTGCATAAAGATCAAACTAATAAAAAAATTTCATACTTTTAATCATGACAACAATCCCATGCTATCACATGCTATCATACTTTGTGACTCCCTTGTTCCTGTTTTATTCTTCTCATCGGGCCTTACATCTTTCAAAATTTGAATTGCCCATTTTGGTAGTTGATGTTCCCTTGTTTGGGGATATGAATTACCATTATTGTAAATTGGATTAATGTAAATTGATGTTCATCGATCAATTGAAGATTCTGGAGGTGGAGAATCATTGTCAGATGAACTATCACTGCTAGGAGATTTTGATGAATTGTTGGAAGACCCTGATAGTGTTGTTGAAGTAAATGGACTGGATGTATCATCTTCAGATGAAGGAAAATCAAGTTCATACCCATTTTGTGAATTTGGTTGACTTTGCATTTTTCCTTTTCTTTGATTGCCTTTAGTTTCTAACTTTTGAAGAAGACTTTCTATTTCTTCAACACTCTTACTTTCAGTTTCATCAAAAATTGCATCCTTTCTTATAAAACATTTTCCATTGGACAAAAGTCGGTACCCTTTCTTCTCATCAGAATACCCAATCATTTTGCATTTCAAGCTTCTTTAGTCAAGCTTAGTTCTTTTTTCTTTCGGAATTAAGACATAACATACTGATCCAAAAACTCTGAGATGTTTAAATCGAGGTTTGAAACCAAACCATGCTTCATAACGTGTGATTACGTCCAAATAAGAAGTTGGAGATATGTTCCTTAAGTATATAGTTGTATGGATTGCTTCTTCCCAATATGTAGGACTTAACTTTTTAAAGGTTAACATGGATCTTGCCATTCCTAACAAGGTGTGATTCATTCTTTCTACGACTCCATTTTTCTAAGGAGTGTAGACATTTGTAAGATGTCTTCTAATCCCATTGTTTGTGCAATAAGTTTTGAATTCATTAGAAGTGAATTCCCCTCCATTATATGTCTTGAGAGTGCCTATCTTTTCTTTAACTTCATTTTCAACAAGTTGACGAAAAATATTATACTTTTCAAATGCTTTTGACTTTTGCTTCAAGAAGTAAACCCAAGTCATTCTATTGAAATCATCAATAAAGAGTAAAACATATTTGCAACCACCTAAAGAAGTTTGTGGTGGTCCAAAAACATCACTGTGAACTAGTTTCAACCGCCTATTTGAACGCCATGAACTTGTTGGAAAAATCTCTCGACTTTGTTTTCCATAAATGCAAGCTTCACATTTTGCATTTTATTTTTTAAAAGTTGGAAGTCCCTTAACCATCCTTTGTTTTTGCAATTGAGAGAGACTTTCAAAGTTGAGATGTCCATATCTCACATGCCACAATATTATAGGTGAAATACATGTACTTACTTCTCCTGCAAAGTCAGAATGCCTTGGAATAATTGTCCCTTTCATCCTTAATAGTTTTCCATCTTCATAACATATCATCATTGTTTTCATATTCTGTTTGACTGAATTAATCTTAACTAAGTCATATTCCATAATCACTTGATGTCCTGCTTGTCAAATCATGACTAAAGACAACAAATCCTTTTTAAAGGTTGGTACATACCATAAATTTGAAATCATTCTTTCTCCAATGTCAGGTAAATAAAATTTAACTACACCTTTTCCATAAGGAGTATGTTTGGTATTATCTACAAGAAAGACGAAATTTAGATGGCATTATTGAAAATTCCAAAAGAAGTCACGCATGAAAGTCATGTGTTGAGATGCTCTTGAATCTAAAATCCAATCATATTCATAATCACTTTGAAGATAGGTGGAAATCTGTAATGTTGAAAATGAGGCAAAAACATATTATGAATCATCACCATCTCGATCATTTGCAAACTGTGTTGTGTTTTGATGAAACTTGGAAATTTTATCAATGGAAGTTCAACAATCTCTTGCATAATGACCAACTTTGTTACATCTTCTACAAAAAATTTGACTTAAATATCTTCCCCTGCCTAGATTATTTCCTCTGCCTCTATTTTGACCTCGGTTATGAGTTTTTCCTCTGCCTTGAAAAAAACATCTACCTTGACTATTTCCTCTGCCTTGAAAATAGCCTCTGCCTGAAAATTTGTTTTCTCTACTTTGTCTTTGACCATGATCTTGTACAAAATGTCCTCTTCCTCTGCTTCTAGAACTGTCAGTTGAGGATTTACTTGTGCTGGCCTCTATGAAAAAAACATCTTCCCCAAATTTTTTTTTCTTTCCAATTTTTTTTTCGTGTTGAGATAAAATTTCACTTAGCTCATCAAACGTTAGCTTGTCTAACTTTCCAGTCACTTGTAAATTTTCCAAAAAGTGTGTATAAGAAGAAGGAAATCCAACAATTAAAATTGTGGTCATGAAACTATCATCTACTACTTGAAAACCAACATTTATTATTTCCTACTTAATGTTCTTAAGTCTGGAAATATATTCATGTACATCACCTCCTTTAGTCAATTTTTGTTGGAGCAACTTTAATTGAAGATCAACTTTCTTTGATTCAGGTTGAGTATCAAATAAATCCTTAAACAGTTTCAAAGCAGACCATGCATCAATAGTATTTTCAATGTGGACATACATCTCATCATTAACTGAAGATTTGATGAGTGTTAATGCTTAGGCATTTTTAATTTCCCATTTTGCTAGTGTGGTTGCATATGTAGGTTTATTTGGCTCAGTATATTCATTACATATATCATGCCAAAGTTCATTATAAATGAGAGTGCTTTCAATGGGACGTTTCCATGTCTTGTATGATTTTGTCCCTTCAAGTTTATTGGAGTCAGAGAACAAATTAATTAACTTCAACATTGTAGTGTTGAATCTTCACACCAAAAAGAATCAAGCAAAAAATATCAAGATGAATAACACACCACATGCATCATGCAAAAAAAATGATCTATCGGGGCTTGGCCTTGACCCTCGTATAGTCGTTGAAGAAGGAAAAAAAGGACTGAGCTTTTCACTTGGCTCTAGTCAAATTCCAAGTAACTTTCAAAATTTTACCCCTTACAATGTTCTTGCAAATTTTGGTAATATATATATATATATATATATATATATATATATATATTTCACCCCCCCTCAAAGTAAAATTACTTTAAGTTACAAAAAATTGTTACCCAAAAAAAATCACTGCATAAAGATCAAACTAATAAAAAAATTACATACTTTTAATCATGACAACAATCCCAAGTTATCGCAGTCACAGGCTCGCCTCTGCTCTCTCTACTCGGAAACACTAGTTAATTCCTTCACCATGGATATGTACCTATATTTGAGATTTCTTTACATAGATGTTCACTGTCTCAAATAATGTGGTTGGAAAACAAATTCAAGAAAAAACATGACAGTGGAGTTCCTCAAGAATTTGGCTGGCAAAGAAAGGCATGACCACTAGACTGATATTGGAAGTTTGAACGAATGGTATCATGCAAAGGATCCTATCCATGCCAAGGTTGCCAGTCTTGCACCTCAATTCTACCAAAAATATATTCTCAGTAGATATTGGCTCCATTGTAGCCCTGATGGGTCATTCATCATTGAGATAATTTAATTATAGACGAGCATCCTCACAATATTTTTGGCCTGATTGATGATAGAGCGTTGTATTTTGAATTATTTCTCTGCAATAATTCTGATCTATTGAACAAAGATTGCATGACTAGCACCGAGAGAAGAAAAATTAGATCATTGGAGTACATATCCAATCAAGGGTTGCATCATGTTGTTTGCAAAGAGTGTATCCTAGAGGAATCGACATTGAGGATGATGTGTTCTTAAAACCATAAAATTACACCAGATCGAGGAGGGCGTGCACTGAGAACAATCCTTGTGGAGAGTAGATGACTGAGCATGCTAGTTTTTGTTGGATGATCCATCTTCTATTTTACACTGGTGTAGATCGATTAAAACAATCTATAATTCCCGAGAAAAATCATATTTGGTTCGAATCCAAGAAGAATGCTCTTGATTCTCCTCAAACAGAATGAATGGACAAACGAACAGACATGACTGTCTCCTTTAGCCGATTGCTGGAATTCAGAATCCTTTTGTGGGTATCGTCGCAGTGGGTGTGTTAACTCTATGAAAATCATATCATTGTTTGGGGAAATTGGGGTTTTAATCAGTGATCTAACGATTTATTTCAGAGATAATCAAGAATGAAAAAAAAAATTATTTCTCTTGTTTTTTTTAAATAACCCATTAACTGACCAATTTAACTGACAGAGTGCGTCGACGTTTTTTCCTTGGCCTGTAGAGCTGGAATCTCCTTCTCACATCAGCTAATCTCCTCCTTAGATCAGCTTCATTAATGGACCTCTGATACCACAATAATGGCATAAGTGTCCTCAGACACACACTTTTATTAAATAGGAAAAGACATTACATATGAGAATTTGCAAGATTTTACACACGAACACTCCATAACTCTTGCAATGAGCTATATATAAGCTAAATGTCCTAATAAAATCTAGTTATGGATCACTTATTAAATAAACAAGTGTCCATTTACAATAAATGTTATTTTAACAATCTTCTAACTATACTCCTAATTTAGAGCCTAAGATATGCCACCTTTCTAGAATCATATCTTTCACAACAATATTCTATTTCTAAATGTCTCCATTTATTAATCAAATATTCTAGATTATTAATTTATTATTCTAAATTAATAATTATTTTATCCTAACTTTTTAAACTATGATATTTGTATTTTGGATCATCTAACAAAGAGATGTTGAGTACTTTCATAATTTTTTTCACAAAGTGGACACCTAAATGGACCCTAAAAACCTCTTTTCAATAGATTTTATGTTGTAAGAATCGTCCCATGCGTAAGAGTCAAGGAGAATAAATTAATTTTAGGGAGACCATCCATGTTACAGATATTGATCCACCAAGATGATATTTTAGGGAGACTTGACTATTCAAGTAATTCTCTATAACCTTATTGGACTATATATCCCTTTGTTCCATAACCACGACTGTCATGTGTGGTATTATGGAGAGGCGAATCCCCTCTTAACACTCCGAAAAGAAATTGTGCTTGATTTTGGAGCAGGGGAGGGTAGTCCCTAGTATTCCAGCTCTTCCAAGTGCCATTATTATTCCATTTTGAGATGTTTTCAAGTGTCATTTTTTGTTGTTCCTTCAACCAACTTTTTAACTCATCTATCTTGAAGATCTAATTAAGAAGGGGACATCCCAAGATTGTATCCTTCCATAGTTGAATATCCTTCCCATTACCCAGGACCCAAGAAAGATGTTGATGCATGATCGAAATAAAATACCTAAACAATTTCCATATTGGGGACCCATGCCTAATAGAGGGGATTGAATCAACACACCTCCTTTGTTTACCCATCTGATATGTTTTAATTATGGTTTTTTTCCACCATTCTTTTTGTCCTATCATTATCCTCTATAAAAAATTCAATCCCATCGCTATGTTGAACAGTTTTGGGTCTCTAATTCCTATACCTCCATGGAATTTAGGTGATTTTACTATGTTCTAGTTCACAAGGTGAAATTTCTTGGATTTGGATTTTTCCCCTTGCCACAAAAATTTGTGGATTAGTTGGATCAAATTATTTTTTACTCCCTGAGGTGCCAATAATGAATAGAATTCAAAGAGAGGAAATGAATAAATCACTAACTTAACAAGTACCAAACGCCCAACCGGATTCAACCATATTTCCTCCCAAGATTCCATCTTCTCCCTGATTTTTTGTATCAGAGTGTGCCAATATTCTCCTAGGATGGAATTCAGAAAAATGGGTAGTCCTAAGTACTTAAAAATATTTCAATCAAATGAGATAAGAAATCTAAATATTTGGCTGATACTTATCACCCTTTGTGCACTAGAATTCCAAACATAAATATGACTTTTGTTATCATTGATAAGACCCACATAAACTTGAAGGAATTGATCCAGAACCAATTTAATTCTCCTACCCATTATCCTTGAAGCCCCACATAATAATAATGTATCATCATCAAATTGGGAGTGATTTATATGATTTACCCCCAGGGTGATGCGGAGACCCAGAATATTTCCATAGGAGCACTCCCATTCCAATATTCTATTAAGGGATTCAACCATTAAAAAATAAAGTAAAGGAGAAAGAGGGCACCCTTGCCTGAGGCCTTTGGAGGCTTTAAATAAATGGATCGACCTACCATTTATGAGCGGGGAAATCCAAGGGCTAGAAATACAAGCTAGAATCCATGAAATAAAATTTGTATCAAATCCAAACTTTTGCAACACTGCCTTAAGAAAATATTGATTAACACGATGAAATGCATTTTCCATGTCCAATTTTATGACCATTCTCGTTTATCCTCTCTTGTAGCTAGAATGAATTGCTTCCTGCACTAAGATGATATTATCCCAAATTTGACGACCTGTCATAAAACCACCTTGATTGGGTAGAACTAGATAATTAAGGTGGGTTTTTAATATGTTAGCAATTATCTTAGCCATAATTTTATAAGAGACATTACATAAAGAATTGGGCCTAAATTTTTCAAAGGACAAGGATCATTTTTATTTCGGAAGAAGGGAAAGGAACAAAGAGTTTGTGGATCTTCCCATTCTTCTAGATTTATGAACATATCTCAACATTCTGATGAAGTCAAAATTGATGATTCCAACATCTCTTGAAGAAGTGAATGGTGAATCCATCAGGACCTAGGGATTTATCAGGGTGAAATTGATTTATTTCCTAAATAATTTCATCCTCCTCTATCTGTCCATTTAACTTTTAATTATCCTTCTCAGACGTTAGATATGGGAGGTGGGAGAGGAAAAGATTACTCAAATCGTTTTCCAAAACTCTATCTGTAGAATATAATGAACTATAATGGGAAGAATTTTTTCTTTTTATTTTCTCAAAGTCTTGGATTGTTTCCCTTTCTTGATCCTTTATTTCCTCAATGTTGTTTGTCCATTGTCTCATTTTAGCTTTCTTATGAAAGAAGGTCATTTTTTTATCTCCCTCTTTTAGCCAGAGACTCCTATATTTTAACCTCCACGAAGTTTCTTCCTCCTGTATTGCTTTGATATATTCCCTATGTGCCTCCTACTCTCTTTTGATATTTGTTGGACGAACCTCTATGATTTCAAGTTCTATCTATATTTCTTCCAACTATTTTTTCTTTTCCAGTACCTTGAGACGAAGAGGACAAGAAATGTTTTTTGCCCACTACTTAATTGCTAATTTAGTAATCTTTAGCTTATGTTCCTAGATGTGTGTTAGGGAACATTTTATCCATTGACCCCAAGTATAGGATATTAGTGAGAAGAATTCATGCCTTTCCATCCATGAGGGGTTGAATTTAAACGTAATATGACCCCAATTAACCTCACTTTCATACACCAGGGAGATAGTCCTATGATCAGAACTCACCCAAGGGAGACTATGCGAATAGAAATACCCTTTGGAATATAGGAAGGAAGAACTAATGAAAAACCTATCTAATCTTCCAGCTATATTCCCCGGACCTGCTCTTCAGTTATTCCAGGTAAAGGACCTTTTCTTTGGTGGAACATCATACAACTCAAGAGTAGAGATGACATCATCTATA
Source organism: Picea engelmannii (assembly GCA_009831015.1). Lineage (NCBI taxonomy): Eukaryota > Viridiplantae > Streptophyta > Pinopsida > Pinales > Pinaceae > Picea > Picea engelmannii. The sequence continues at coordinate 345,742 of ML785210.1, read as the reverse complement.
TTTTCCATGAATTTATATCGAACAATTGATCCCCATACTTTTTCCTTCAATGTTCTTGTGATATTAAAATCTCCATCCAATATACAATTGTGGGAGAAATCCCCATTTTCCAGACTCAAAAGAGAATCCCAACAATCAATTGTTTCCCCATAATTTGTGGGAATGTACACATTAATAACATAAATGAATGTACCTGTAGAAAACATGGATAGTTTGAAAAGCAACCAATTCTCCGCTTGTATAATATTCACCAATTGAAACTAATATGAGTTCCCTATCATGCAAAGACCACCAGAGGTTCATTTTGATCCAATGGTCAAACTTATACCTTTCTTCCAAATTTTATTCAAGTCTTGGAGAGAATCATGCTCCCTGAGCTTCATCTCCTTGTGTAGAAGTATAGATGGCTTCTTTGCTCTAATTAACTTTCCTACATCTTCCTTCTTTTCTTTACTTCCTAAACCTATACAATTCCAGGAGACAATTTTCATCATTTACTTACATTTTTGGGATCCCTCCTTTAGAGGGATGAGACGTTATGCCTTATGAATGAGAGCCTTGATGCTTCCCTTGTTTTATTTCTTTTTTAGGACTTCCCACAAAGTAGTCTGAATTCCCAATTCTTTTTCTCTATATGTTATTGTTTCCCTTTTATTTAGGTTAGATTTTCTACCTACTTTTCTTGTTGTGATCGGATGAGAGACTTCATAGTCATATTCACTCACAGGTTCTTCCTAATATCCCTCTTCAAGAATCACATGAATACCTGAATCCCCGATGAAGGTTTCGAAGGAATTCGAGTGGTGGAAGGGTCCCCTCTGTTTGAGATAGGTATTTATTTTTCTCTTTCACCCAGATCTCCTACTTCCAGTTCTTCCTATGTTGGGGTCTCATTTATTTTCTCATTTTATATTACTTATTCATTTCCTCACTCAATATTTTCTAGCCCATCATACCTATTTTGGGTGGATTCCCCCTTCTATGAAGAGCTTGGAATTCATATTGGAGAGTTTTCCCTACTTCCCCCCTGATCCATTTGTTGAGTGGGAACCACAACTTTCCCTGTTGCTTTCCTCCTTTTTGGTTGTTGTCATTGATCCTAGATTTTCTCCTCTAGAGAATCCTTCTTGTTCTGAGGATATTTGTTTTCAAAGTGCCTGTATTCATGATAGTCTTTGCATTTGAAAGGAAGTTTCCCATATTCAACCTTCTGAATATAGGGCCAATTGTCCAAGGTTAATTGAATGGATTTTGGTAAACCCTTTTCTAGATCCAATTCTACACAAATTATTGCATGATCTTGGATCCCATCTCATGGTTCGACACGATCAATATATTTCCCTAGAGAGTTTCCTATATTTTTTAGAGTTTCATCACTCCAGCAATGCAAGGGAAGGAAAGGGAGAATTTACCCAAATCGAAAATACTGAAGGGATTTCATTTTCAAGGATGAAATATGGAGTCCACTTGTTCAGATACATTCCTCTGGAACCCATGAAATATGGACCAATTTGGAAAATCAAATCTCTATCTTTTTTTTTCAAATAAGAATACGAAGAAACCCTTTCCACAGAAAGAAAATGGCATTTTCCCATGAATCATCTTTCTCCAGTTCGATTCTAACCAATGATTCAAGTCTCTAGGAGAGGTCTAGATACCAATAAACTACCCAATAATCCCATTCTTGTCAAGACAAAGGGAAAAAGGTCTTGCTGAAGAAGAATGCACAAGTACTTTCAGGATGTCTTCCACTATTTTTTACAAATATGGTGGGGGATTTCTTTGAAACCTTCGAATATGAGGAGATCAAATATTAGAATGTTGCAATATCCGGGGGCGGAGGATAATTCGGGGGGATCCCCCCCCCCAGTGCCGAAATCATAACTGAACACACCTTGAATGCAATCGTTACACAGAAACCCTAGCTACATAAAAAAATTCGCTCGAGTCACCTTTTTACTATTAAATTTTAGTGAATATTTTTTTTCCATTTTGTTTAGAAGAAAGTTAAATTTCTTATGATTTTCACTTTTTCCAATTTATCATAAAAAAGTTGTTGAAATTACCACTTTTAATGTAAAAAAAAATTCAACATTCTTGAATACAAAAAAAGAACTTGATTTTGTAATGTTAACCATTAATATTTGCAATTCCATTAATTCAACATTTTTACCTAATTTTAAACAAAAAAAATTTGATTTCCCTTCCCAAAATCAAATTTATAAATTATTTATATTATCACCTTTGTCTAAAGCTTTTTGTTCCTTACATCTTTCAAAAATTATCTCAATATTCTTTATATATACTTCCATTTGTTTCATGACATATTTTTAGGTACACCCTCTCCATTAATATTTTTTATACTTCCATTTGTTTCATGACACATTTTTAGGTACACCCTCTCCATTAATCTTTTTTATACTTCCACTTGTTTCATTACATATTTTTAGGTACACCCTCTCCATTAATCTTTTTTTCCCATTGTAGTCACAATTTGTTTTTCTCATCAAGAATATTCTTCCATTCATAATGAAAATCTATCTTCGTAACCTTAGTGGCCATACCTCTCAATATGCTTAAAAAACCCTCATTTTATTTATCATGTAATATTTTTGAAAGGACATTAACCTTCAATTCAAATCTCAATATCCCAACCAAAATAATATTGAAAGAACTAGGAGCATTTGGGATCTCCTCGACAATATCTTGGTATATAATTTATTTCCCCTCATTGCTTCATTTTGGTGGAGGTATTGGTTACATATGCTTCAAATACAACAATAATGAAGCATTAAGGTCTATAAATATGTTTCATGTTTTAAGTCAATTGGGTCTAGTAAGGTGGTTGAGAGGAGTGTTATCCTCCCCACCCAGGTTCAATTACATTAATTTCATTCAAGGATGAAAAAAAGTACGTATCCAATTTAATCGACCCTTTTTAACAAGGGTGAACCAAACCAAAATTCAAAATAGATACAACAAAAAAACCCCATACAAGGAAGGAACATGCCCACCAAGATATTAACTTAGGTCTTGTTGATAAAAAAATTGGTCACCTTGATTTCTCTCGCTTGGAATAAATAAATAAATTCATTTTGAAAGAAATTTTTTTTGAACGATCATAAGTTCATGGCGTATCCCTCACTCCTAGATTTGTCACTCATTTTGTGGATTCAAAATCCGAGTTCATATGCTCAAGATATCCATGTTTTTGTCCAACTACCCAAAGAGCATTGATAGCCTCCATACTTAGCCATTTTCAAATTCCTCTCTTATATTTTAACTTCTCATCTCATTTCGTTCTTGGTTTCCTTTCACTTATTTCTCTTGTACTTAGTTTCTAAGTATAGACTTGGTATAAATCTCATTTATAGACTTCATCTCATTCTCAAGTCTAAGTGTCTCAATATCTAAGTTACATTTGTAATCCCACACTCCTTTCACTTAACCCTTTTTCTTATTACTCTCAATCCTCTTATTACTCACAATCATCCATACTCCTCTTATTACTCTTAGTTTTCCATACTTAGTTTTATTTTGGCACATTGGGGGTTTCTATGCCCCTTCCTCTTCTTATATCTCACCTCACTGTGTCATGACCCTAACTATCTTCCCTAACCCCTACCCCCACGACCTCCTACCTCACCCAATTCTCTATCCTCCATGGGTTACCAAGATTCCTCTCTCCTCTGTGGGTTCTCCCTCCATACCCTCCATACTCCGCCAACCCTCCATTACTCCTCCTCTCTTCTCGTCCTCCCATTCTCCTACATAACTTATTTCCTAAGTTTAATTCAAGATATGTTAACCAATCACGTGATGACATGTGGCGACCAACAACACGATGACATGCGATGACCAATAACACTATGACATGTGGAAACCTATCACAGTGAGACACATGGCGATGATTGGGTGATGGAAAGGATGCTTAATAGGTGTTGATTGGGCAAGTGGGCCATCAAAATTTTATTAAAGTCATGAATTTCCAAAGGCTCGATCTCCATAGTCTCCTTTTGTTTCACATAATTCATATGAATGAATTTTCTATATAAACAATAAATTATCAATATCAACAATGCATGTGGGATTTTATTTAAAAGGGAAAATTTTGATGAAGAGCTAGGATTGATTCACTAAATTGGATGGATAGCTTCTGAGCAACGATTTTCCAAAGGTCATAACTTGAGATCTAGGCATCGGTTTTGGAAAAAATATACCTATTTGGAAAGGTAATTCGATGAGGAAGATGATGGAATGGGTTTCAAGAGATGAAGTTGGATATAATTCTTCCAGAAATTAAAATATCAGTCGGGTGTATTTCAAGACTTATCTCGAAATTGTTTTTGGTACCTCGACTTCACGAGTGTGTATCTTGAGATATAGACATCCAAATTGCACTAAGAGGACTCGTTGGAAATATGGAATGATGAATATTAATTCTGGAATGGTTTCCAAGACTGATATTTCATCTATCATGCTTAGAAAATTAAAATATAGTCAACTTTTTTCTCAGAAAGTCAACTTCAAAATTTGGAAATAAAAGTTTATTAATTAACTTTTATTAAAGGTTAAATTGGGTTCCAGTTCTAGGCATGAATATCAAAGCTCATATTTACCAAAAGGATTATTTCATCGCACCAAAATGAAAAAAAAAACTAACTGAAAAGCAGTTGCTATAGAATGAAGACAAGAATATGTAAAATGCATTCAAAAGGCCGACAATTGTGGCTGGAGGCATCTAGATATTTTGCTACAGAAGTCTTATGCTTGAAGCAAGTTTTACCTTTTTAAATATTTTGTAAATTAGCATTCTTGACTTTCCTTCCATTTTTCCCTTTGCTAGAATCTTTCCAAAGAGGTTTTCTATGTAGTTTTGCTAGAGGAATATCTTGGTCAGATCAATTCTTTCTTTAAATTCTTCAGTCTAGTTTCATGACATTTTAAGACCAGAGGAGCAAAGTCCCTATTTGTAAGAAAAAAATGCAATATAATTACAATTTATCTATTTGTCATTAATATTGTTGAGGTTGCTGAGACAATTTTCCTTTTCTAACATTGTTAAATTTGTCACACATGGTATGTTATTATTGACTCCTCCACAAAGAGCTATTTATGGGCATAACTTTAATGACCTCTCAACACTTGATATTTTGAGTGTGAGATTTTTAGACTCTAGAGTGTGCCTATCATATTCTTTATTGGTTTTTAATGATACACTTTAATAAAGTTCTTTGATGATATGTTCACCTTTGTTTTTACATTCTTCTTGCAAATTCATAGTTGTTGTTGAGTTCATATTATTTTAAAAGGAAGGAAAGATGTCTGTTGAAACTAGATTATGTACAAATCTCTTTCAGTTATGTATATTCATCTCTTTTTATTTCTACAAATGAAAATGACGTGCTTAATAAGAAAATATGTTGAATGAGAGAATTATTGGAATATTTCTTGGTGATTTGTATTTAGCATCCATTTATTACATTCTAAGGCCATACACATAATCTTCCGGTACAACAATAGAAGAGTACCACTTGTACAAAAACACAGAGGGATATTTTATCCTTTTGAGGTTTTTGTTTGGATCTTAACCAATGTAAACATCAATGAGTCTTCATCACAAAAATCACTCCAAGTTGCCACTAGACCACATCCTGATAAACTTTAATTAAGAGTTATATTTATATAGAGATTAGGTTTAGTATATTAAAGGGCTATATTAGTATAAAGATTAATGTACTAGAATAATTGCATCTTAAGTATAAATCTATTAAACATCAAGAAAGATAAAAAAATCTCCCAAGTGCAAAAATCTCAATGTTAAAATGATTTGAGACTAAGATGAATTAAAACCAATTTAGTTTTTAGTTTTTTTTTTACTCTTTTTTTCTTATTTTTGTATATCAATTATTTTCCACATTAATTATCATACATATTTTTTTTATCAATTTCATTTCATTAGTAATACACCAATATACAAAGCTACAAACAATGGAACAACTCTTCCATCTTGAGCTATAAAATCACCTCATTTCTCTTGTTGTAATTACAAGATCATTTAAAATGAAGCTCGTTAACAACTCTTCCATCTTGAGGTATAAAATCACCTCATTTGTCTTGTTGTTATTACAATATCATTTAAAATGAAACTTGTGAAGAAAACCACATTACATTTAACTTGTTACATCAATGGATTGTTAAGGTTTCTAGACTTAGATTAGTCGTAGATATTGTTATTTTATTGGAACATACCCTTTAAGGCGTAATTATTAATATATTCACATATGATCTAATAATAATAAAAATATTATATGTGATTATATTAATATGAGAGTTAAAGTTAAGGTTGTCAATTATATTAAGGTTTACAAGTTAAGGGCTAAAATTAAGGGTTATATTAGTATAATATATAAAGATTAGTAGTTACATTAGTATATTCTTAATATATTAAGAATATGTAGGGATATGAGTTTATATAATAGGAGTAAGGTGTTTTATTAGGTGTTAAGATTTATATTAGGGGTTATTATATCATGATGTTATAGTAATATAAGGGTTATAGTGTTATAACCCTAAATTGCACCACACATGCTTACCAGGCATCAGACCTACTCATATCCAGTCCTTGCAAAAGCCATGCTGAATAAACTCTTGAAAATACTCTCAAAACAAGTAAAACGCGCCCTAACCCACCACTGCATGCATTGGAACGCTGGCAGGCCCACTACTGCACGCGTTGGAACGTTGGCTGGCCTACTACAGCCCGCGTTTACCTAACAAAGCACAAAAATAGGAAAGTTGCCGACGGGACGAAAATCTTTGGGTCAGTTAACTAGAACTCCCAGCCATGCATGGCTGAGAGTTCGTCCAAAAACCTAGCTCCTTCTAGCTTATAAAAAGAGGGGTAGGGGTACTATTTGGAGAGAGGAAAAAAGATAGCAAAGAAACTCTGCCCAATTGTCGAATCCATTTGTCCCAACCCTTTAGCCTTTCCTCAAGCTTAAGGAGAATTCAAGCAAAGTAGTTGGAGGACAAAGAAGAGGAGGAGCCCAGGATCAAGATCGAGGAACGATGACTGGTCTCTATACTTATTGTAAGTTGATTCATCTTGAGATTAATAAAAGAATACTTTTCCCGTCCCAATACGAGAATGATATATATTTTATTCGATTTATGCTTAATCTCTAACCCTTAGGTAGAAAAATAGCATGCATGAGTAGTGTTTTGTCTTGATTGCAGGATTGACTTTGGAAGGAGCAGCGAAAGAAAGAAGATAAAGCGCAACGGAGGATCTACATCAAACATCGATATAAAAGGTTAGTAGGTCTTTTCCATGTTTCTGTGTGAAAAAGGGTTTGAGCGTTGGGGTGATAGGTTAAAAGTGTTTTTCTTTGAGGTCATGATCTGCGTACAAGTTCATCCCTAGCTTGTTAGTCCGTAGGGTATTATTTCCCAACAACAGAATTGGCGACTCCACTGGGGATATTACTCTTAGGGTTTCTGGATTTCAGTGAGGTTTTTGGGTAGTTTAAAGGAGTAGATTCTATGTTTCTTTGTTTGTTTTGTTTTCTGTTAGGTCAGAGCTAGCAGGGAACCTGGTTCTTAATACCATTTTTTCCTTGACTGTTGCTTGACATTTATTATCGGGACACACAGAGGTACACACGGCCTGCAGAAGGCATGTACGCATGTAACCCGCACCCTAACCTTCTACAACCTGTGTTTAAACGCTTGTTGTAGTGGTTTCAGTAGCGTGTAGGGCTTAGAGAGCTTAAGAGGCAGTCTCCTCTTCCCTGTCAAAATTTCACATTCTCAGTGGGATTTCTGGATCCTGTCTGGGTCTTGCTGGTTTACAGTCTTGTCTCAGTCTGCTTTATTGTGATTGTTATTTTTTGCATTTATTTTCTTTTTCTTTTAAAGAAGAATCATCCAAGCCTTCAGGAGACCCAAGTTGTCAATACCAGAGGCCTCTTTCAGGTTTGGGCTGCCTGTGTTTGATTTTTTCTTGGATTTTATACTTACACGCGGGCTGTTTCAGTTCAGCTCGTGGGTACCTGCACGCTGTTATAGCTCAGCACGCGTTGTAAGGTAGCTAGAGAGGTAGTGGGGGGGCGCAGAGGGCCCATAGTGATAATAGTGGAGGTCATTCAATGTAAGGTGGACTAGGTCCACTATGGTAGTTAGATATAATAAATGTAAGAGGACTTCTTAGAAGGTTCTACTTCTAGAAGATTCCTCCTCTAGAATGTTCTTAGGTGATGGTAGCACTATATAAAGGGGTTCAAGCAATGTAATGAGACATGAAAATAAATATTGTATTTGGAGCTGAAGCTCATTGGGAGGATGCCCCCTCAAAGAGGCAAGTGAACAGGAGAGGATCCCTTCCATAATAGGATCCATTGTATGGTGTTTCCCTACCTCAAGGGTTTCTATAATAAAGTTGTGGTTTTTTATATGGTTTCATATATCTTTTGTGGTGATTGTATTCAGATATCTTTGGATCTATTGTGATATTTTGTATTCAGGTCTTTGGATCTTAACAATTGGAATCAGAGCACTTTCCTTGGGCATACATTGTGGGGAAATATTTTTTATTTTTGCAGATTTTTTTTTTCGGAGAAGAAAAAAGAGGGCCGTGAAATTCTCGAAGTTTTTGGTACATTCCTGTGAAAAATTTGCAGAAAAGGGTTGTAGATCTGAGTTCCTCTCATAAAAACACCCAATTTGAAAAAAAAAATTGTCCAGAACGGAGTCCGGAAGGTCAAGATATTGCGGTTTTAAAATCTGCAATTTTCCAGGGTTTTTTCTGCGGACGGCGACGCGGTTTGTTTTTATTTCTGTAGCATTTGGAGGCCGAATTTGCCCAAATAAATTACAGATCTGAGTTCTTCTCACAATTTCACCCAATTTCAAAAAAAAAATCAGCCGAAACGGAGTCCGGGAAGTGAACTTATGAGCATTTTAAGTTCAGCAGTTTTTTAGGGTTTTTCCAGAAAAAGCCGCGATTTTCTGCCGAAACTTCTTGGGTTTATTTTTTGAGTTTTTCCGTGACGGTGGCAGGACCGAAGAGTTCATAGGGTGCTCAGATGGCTATTTCTTCTCAAACCTTGAAAGAAATTCTTGAATCTTTCAAAGCCCAATTGGATGACAAATTGGATGCATTTGCACATGGCCTCACAAACAGCCTCACACATAGCCTCACAACCAGCCTCACATATGGCCTCAATGATAGTTTTCATAGTATTCAAGATTCATTGAATGACATGCAGGA
>ML785210.1:282155-334596 GCA_009831015.1 Picea engelmannii | reverse complement strand
TGTGTTTTTTAGTTGATGATTTGATAGAAAAGACAAAAAAAAAAAAAAAATGTTTTATGGTTTTTAGACAAGTGTTAGAATCAGTGCTTTCTTGATTGCCATTGGGCGTCTTTGCTCTGGTTATTTGTGATCTGCGCTTTAAGCTAGAATTTTATTTTGTTTTCTTGGTTTTGTGCTTGTCGGCATTTTTCCTTTATTGCTTCATTTTGCAATTAAATAAAAAAAAAAAATCTCTTTTCCATTTTCTTCGTTGTTTGAAGATTGTGTGGTTGCATCAGTAGCTAGGAAGAAGTCTGTTTTCATAAGTTTGTTGCAGTGCATTTAGCGCATAAGTAGCTCATAGATTGAGCAAAATTCCTTTATGTTTTTCTGCATGTAATCTTAGAAAATTCGAAAAGAAAAAGAGGTCTTTCTTGTTGAAAAGTTGTTGGTTTTTCATTTTTTGTAAAATTTTTTGTTTCCAAGCATTTCTTGTTCATCTTGCTTTGAGTCTTTACACATCATCAGTTTCACCTTCATACCTTGTGACATAAAAATCCCATTAAAAGAAACGCTAATTAAAAACTATCAGACTTTTTGTTTGTAGGGTTCATTCACTAGCTCAGGACTAGGGCCTTGGAATAGGTTGGAGAGTAAATTATCCAAGGCCACTCAAACCAAACATTGGGGTCTGTCATAGGGAGTGCAGAAGTCCAGTTATGGAAAGTTATCCAAGACCCCCCTCTAACACAGGGGCTAAACACGAGGTCGCGTAAGGAAAGGTAGCAGAGATAACCCCTCCAAAGATGGACTGAGCGTAGTGGAGAACACATATCGAGGATTTGTTGAGGGATTCCGTCGTTTGCATTTTCCACGAAGCTTCATGGGTCTTGAATCCGTTCGAGGTCCTCAGTTGTCGTCTGGACCATTTACTCTCGATACCCTTGACAGGTTTCGGGCTTGATACCCTGCTCATTGTGGTCTACCCGACTATCGACTGTACCTGCCTGGTGACTGTTCACGTGCTGACAAACTAGTTGCCAATATTTTCTAGGGACATACACAGGTGACTACGGGGGTATACCGCGGTACCTAGGACAGACATCGGGCCATGCTTTGCAGAGTATACCTGGAGGGTGCTTCCGTATTCGAGTTTCACTTGCACCGGTAAGTTGCTCTAGTGTTGGTTGTTGTAACTGTTCTTCAAAATAGTTAGTGTTTGCTTGTCTTATCTCATAGGGGATTCTTTTAGTGTGTGTTACTGTTTGTTCGTGTAGAATACCTTAGTGTGTCATGAATCTTCTCACACAGTGGAGGATTCAGAGCTCCACTGGTCACGAAGGCTTCTGGGCCTGCCGCTGGTTATACTGGAGCCACCCCCGCCACCATTGAGGCGGAAGCTAGACCAACAAGGGTCTTTCGAAGCAACCAAGTTCCCAACTGTTGAGCCCGAACAACTCCCAGAGGGATCGACCACCAATCTTGGATTGGTTGAAACCTCAAACACTGATACTTGGCCACAAGTGATTGTGCCAATTCAATTTTACGAATGTCTGTCAGTGCCTCACATAGCTATGGAAACAAACGCTGTTACTTCCTCTGGGAATTCTTCCATTCCCATCACCGTTGTTACCACAGGAGAAGCTTCTCCTAACTTGCCTTTGTCGGCGGTCCGAGCCACCATGGTCTTGGCCGCAACGACGTCACACAGTGGTCCGACCCCATCTATCGTGGCGGCCACACCTCCCTTCACACCTAGTGCAACAGGCCCACCATTTTCATACAGTATGCCTAGTTCAGGCACAAGTCCTGTACTCACTTACTCCATTTTACAGACTTTGGGTCTGGGGGTAGGGATCTCTAACGCTCCTCTGCAAGGTCAACTTGGGGGAATTCCTGTCCCTTTCAATGCTTTTCCTTATGTTGGAGGTCATATCTCTCCTTTGTCCCCTTCGCTTGGTGGTCCGCATCAGCAGTCCATTGGGCAACCTGCACACACAAGTTCATTTAGAGCCGGGAGTCAAGGAACACCTGCGCAAAATCAGCCGGTAGGTTCGTCACCGTTTGTTTGGAACATGACGTTTGGTAATAACACTTTCGCATCCACTGCTTTCCCATCTGGGGGCACCCCCATTTTTGGATAGTCTACTCCGGCACAGGGTACTATTCCTGCACTGGGGGCACATATACCAGGACTTTGGAACTTAGGACAAGGATTCGTTCCTTCCTCTGGAATGTCGTTCTGGGGTAATTCTTTCCACAGTCAATGGAACCCCTGACAGACTTCTATGCCTCTCCCAGCAGGACCGACATGGAGTAATCCTTCCCAAAGTCTGTCAAACACGATGAATGCCCAACATCATATGTCCTTTTTGGGGAATCAGCCAATGATGTCTCCTCAAGTGCAAAACCCTTACGCTGGTTAGGGCCATGGTTTCTACCAGAACCCAGACCAGCAGCCAAAATTTTTCTGGCAACTTGGTGCCAGTCAAAATCCAGGACCCCTTTATCCAGGCTATCAACAACAACCAAAACTACCATTCTTGGCGACGTTACACTTGCCAGATTTGAAACGGTTGTTAAATGATCCTATCTGTCACGATCCACGTTGGCCTCCTATGCCAACGAAGTTGCCTTTGGACATTCCCAAGTTTGAAGCCAAGCCTAACAAAGATCCAGGTGATCACGTGACTACTTTCCATCTTTGGTGTTCATCCAACTCACTAAAAGATGACTCCATCCAGTTGCGATTGTTTCAACGCACTCTCGTCGGGAGCGCCGCGAAATGGTACATCGAGCTTGATCGCTCACGATATTCTTCTTTTGGCGAACTGGCAATGGCCTTCCTAAACCATTTCCAGTTACCTGTGAGATATGATGCTGGCACAGAGTTGCTAGCCAATTTCGAGCAGATGACAGTGGACCATATCTCTGATCATATCCGAGAGTGACGACGCCGAAAGAGTTTAATCAAAGTACCAGTCCCACCAACATTGCTGCTGGAGTGGTTCATTAAGTCCTTGGTCCCACAGTTGTCCAAAGACGTTGCAACGTCCAGAGTTTTCTCTGAAGAAGACGCCATTATGTGGGCTCAACAATTTGAGCTCATATATTCTCTGTCTGTTTTGTTATACAGCATCTTCCAGATGCGCCACGTTCGATATTGGAGAAAACTAGATAGAGAGTTGGACCACATGCCGACGGTATTGTTGGTTCCGCACAAACTAAGCCCGCTGAGCAATTGACTAAACAATTGCAACCGTTATCTATACAACACTCAGCGGCCAACCAGACTACTGTTTTGGCTGTGCCTCCTACCCAAACGTCGGAAGTGCACTCTGTACAGATGACTAACCCAAAGGCCGCCCAACAGCCTGAAGGAAAGAAAAAACAACGCAAGAAGGGTAAGGGGGATAAAAGACCCACTAATAATGTTGGCGAGGGCACCACGGAAAAGAGGAAGGTGAGGTATCCGTGTAACTTGTGTGCGGAAGACCACCCGACCCATTTATGTCCTCGACTTATGGAGGCCCAGAAGTTTGTCACACAGCAACAACAAGTTGTGTTGACTAATCCCTTTCAGCATGGGCAAAATTTAACTCAAGCCTCTACAAGTGCCGAAGGGGGCAGCCAGGAAAACTGCCCTCCTCCAAATAATTCCTCTTCCACGAACATATATATGGTTAGAAGTGATGCTTTAATCATGACTAGAGCACACGACTATAGTAAACCAAGCGCCTTTGATAAGGGCAAAGAAGCCGAGATCCCATCTCTTCCTCTACAGATCGAGAAGACGTTGGGAGAAACGATGACATGCATTCCGAAAGGTGCGTTCAAGAGAGCTTCTCACAATCCAAACGCAAGGGCTGCCCAGAACTACTCTGTGGTGGAAGATTTATCACAAACCCCTTGTGCTATGTCTGCTTTGGAGGTCCTCCAAAGTTGCCCTGCTTAGAGGAAAGCCTTGTTGGCTGCTTTAGGCTCTGCTGAGACTTGTAACCTGGGTACCATCATGTTAGATACGACTGACTTGAAACCTTGTTTGCCTTACCACGTCGTGTTTCAGATAGTAGTGGCTCACCCCACGAAAAATTTTACATGGAACATCTATCGCACGGTGGTCGACGAGGGTGCTTCGACTTGCATTATGTCATTAGCATGCTGGAAAGCCATTGGTCAGCCCGAGTTGTCTCCCTCACCTACTCTCCTTAATGCGTTCGACGGTCGTTCTTTCCGACCACATGGCATCATTCCTTCTTTCCCTGTGCAATTAGGGGGAAAGACCGTGTGCATCGAGGTAGAGGTATTCGATGCCCCCATCGACTACAATCTCTTGTTAGGGAATAGTTGGACTTATGCTATGCAAGCGGTGGTCGCTACAGTTTTCCGGGTCTTATTGTTTCCACATGAAGGCCGGATAGTGACCATTGATCAGTTGTCCTTCTCTCGACCTGACCCAGCCTTAGGGGCATCAACGGTTCCCATGATAGATAATACTCAAGCCAGTGTCGTTAACATAGGAGTTGGTTTGTGCCCATCTTTGATGGGTACTTTCGATTACCCACCTCCTCATGGCGATGTCAAGTTTATATCGACTCACCACAAGGCTGAGATTTTCCATGTTTCATCGTTCCGCATGACTTACTTTGAGGATCCGTGGATTCTTCCTTCCCCATAAGCCACAATGGATGAGACAGGGCAGTCTGACATGTCCATGCCCTTGTCGGCTGCTGAAGTAGCGTACTCATTAGTCCAGCAAGCTTTAGCTACTCCTGATCCGACTCCCGCACAAGAGTTGGATCCACTTCCAGAGACCGTTTGGGCTCAGGGTTCTCTTACTACCACCGATTCGTTAGACTTAGTCTTGCCTTCTGACGAAGCTGTAATCAAAGCAATGACTAGTCCAGATAGACCTTGGGAAGATCTTCATCACTGATCATATTTCCTCCCAGAGTTACACAGAATCAAGGCAGGAGAATTCACTATCACCATGACGGGAGATCAGCCATGTCCCATTAACCTCTTAGCTACACAGGAAATTTATGCTGAGGGCAATATGGCGACTATCGCTACCACGATACCTATCAACATCTTTCGCAACCCGGGCATCGTGGAGAATGTCTTCGTCGGAGCAGATTGCTCTCCCGAAGAGATTCAGATTTACACGGATCTTTTTAAAGAATTTCGCGACGTTTTTGCCTGGTCTTATGAGGAAATGCCAGGCATCGATCCGAAAATAGTTGAACACGAAATCACAACGTATCCTGATGCTAAGCCTGTTCGACAGAAACTTCGTCCAGTTAATCCTAGGAAAGTAGCAACCATCAAAGCTGAGGTTGAGAAATTGCTCAAGGCAGGGTTCATTTACCCAATTCATTTGACTCGGTGGGTGTCAAATCCCATACCGGTCAATAAAAAACAAGGCACGATTCATGTATGTACTGATTTTCGTGATTTGAATAAGGCATGTCCAAAAGATAATTATCCAACCCCATTCATCGACCAGATCATTGATGAATGTGCCGGTTTTGAAGCCTTTTCGTTCATGGATGGTTTCTCAGGCTATAATCAAATCCAAATCAAACCTGAGGACCAACACAAAACTGCATTCATTTGTCCGTGGGGTACATTCACCTATCGCAAGATGCCTTTTGGTCTCAAGAATGCTGGAGCCACTTTCCAGCAGGCCATGTCTTTTGCGTTTCACGACCTCAAACATATAGTCGAGGCCTATCTAGATGATTTAGCATCACGCTCTCGCAAGCGAAAGGATCATCCTATGCACCTCTGATTAATCTTCGAACGCTGTCGCTACTTCAAGATTCGCTTGAATCCCAACAAGTGCAGCTTTTGCGTCACATCAGGACATTTGTTAGGTTTCATAGTGTCAACCACAGGGATCATAGTCGATCCTCTTAAGGTGGAGGCGATAATCTAGTTGCCCCCCCCCATGCACAATCCTACAACTTCAGAGTCTTCAAGGCAAGGTGAACTTCTTACGACGCTTCATCCCCAACTATGCCGAAATCACAAAGGGCTTCATGCGTTTACTGAAGAAATATGTTCCCTTTTTCTGGGACGAAGCAACGCAATGCTCTTTCGACGCATTGAAACACGCTCTTACAACCGCACCTCTGCTATGACCACCCAATTATAACAAGGATTTCCTATTATATCTGGCTGCCGCAAGTCAACCATAGGCATGGTTTTAGTTCAGGAAGATGATTCATTTTCTGAATACATGATCTATTACCTGAGCTGAGGCCTCGTAGGACCAGAACTGAATTATACCCTTCTAGAAAAACTTGCGTTGGCAGCAGTTAATGCTGTTCAACGGTTCCGTCACTATGTTATGTTTCGCAAGACCACCGTTGTTGCCGTCGTGAATCCATTCCAGTACATGTTGACACGACGTGTTATCGGCGGAAAAATCAGTAGATGGATGGTCATCCTCCAAGAATTTGACGTAGACTTCATTTCAGACAAGTCCAAGAAGTCATTGGTCTTCACAGAACTTATTTTGGAACTTTTGGTTGAGTCAGGTGACGTTGTGCCTGAGGAATCGCCTATCCGGGGGGATATTTTTTTGATCAAATCGTCAGACCCCTGGTACGGAGATATACTGATCTATCTCCAGAATTTGAAGTGCCCCACCTCTGCTTCTCGTGATGAGCGTCGACGGATACGCCATCAGGCCAAGAACTATCTCATTCTCAATGATACGTTGTATCAGAGAGGTGTAGACTGTATCTTGCGTCGATGTCTCACTCATGAGGAGGCCGTCATAGTGCTCAACGATTGTCATACAGGAGCTTGTGGTAGTCACTTATTTGGGTTGGCAACAGCCCAAAATATTTTACGAGCAGGTTACTTCTGGCCCACACTTATGAAAGATTGTATCGAGTCGGTCAAGAAGTGCCATCCGTGCCAAATATTCTCATGGAAGATGAGGGCACATCCAGCTCCTATGTTTCCTGTCATCACAGTTGGTCCCTTCACCAAGTGGGGGATTTATTACACTACATGCAACCCCCCATCAGCCAGGGGGCACCACTATATCATTGTAGGTGTCGACTACTTCACTAAGTGGGTCGAAGCTATGCCAACGTTTAAAGATGATGGAGAGACTGCAGCTCTCTTCTTATTTAACTAGATTATAGCACGGTTCGACGTCTCGAGAGAGATTGTCACTGACCATGGCAGTCACTTTCAGAACCAAATGATGTCCGAGTTAACATCAAAGCTTGGGTTACGGCAAGAACATTTCTCACCTTACTATCCCCAAGCCAAATGGCAGGTGGAAGCTGTTAACAAAACTCTCAAAATGATGCTACAGTGAACTATCAACTCAGCCAAGTCAAATTGGCATTTGATGTTGTACTCGGCATTATGGGCTTACCGACCCTCAGTTAACACTGCAACCGGTTTCTCACCTTTCCAACTCGTTTACGGGCTGGAGGCAGTCTTTCCCATCGAATGTCAAATTCCCTCTCTGAAATTGGTAGTACAGTTATTGCCAGACACTTCTCCACTTGAAGAATGGTTAGTAAACCTAGAGCAACTTGATGAACAGCGTCGCGATGCGGCCCTGGCCAATGAAGCTCATAAACATAAGGTCAAGTATCAATATGATAGGTCCATCCATCCTCGGATTTTTTCTGAGGGCGACCTTGTCCTAGTTTACGACCAAGATAAGGACCCCCTGAGGGCAGGAAAGTTTAAACCCATGTGGTTCGGACCCTTCATTATTAAGGAGGTTTTGAAAAAGGGCGCTTATCATCTGGTCAATTTTGAAGGAAATGCTTTGGCGGAGCCTAGAAATGGGCTCTACCTCAAAAAGTATTACTCATAGCATGGTCGTTGTGGGTAACTTTTTGTAACATATGTATAGTCTTTGTACTATTACTCTTTACGTTTCTTTTTAAAAACATGTTATGGATGTGTCATTGATGTTATCTTTCGTCATTATGGCACATGTCAAGTGAATCTGAGGTCTTCGTTGGGTATGTCGACGGTGCTAGTCGACACACGCGGAGGCTTGCCTCCGCAGCTTGGGTGATCTTTACACCACAGGGTCAGTTGTTATCTTCCGGAGGTATATGCTTAGGTGACACCACAAACAATGTTGTTGAGTATAGTGTCGTTATTGAGTTGCTTCGTGACGCTTTGTCATTGGGTATCTCTCGTCTCCGGGTCTATCTAGATGCTCAACTGGTTGTGTCGCAGCTTAACAGAATATACCGCGTGCATGATCCTACTTTACACCGACGATTCCTTAGGGTACGTCTCTTGGAACGCAACTTTGATTATATTACATATTTTCATGTTCCTAGAAGTCTAAATCAAATCATAGATACTCTAGCTAATTATATTTTAGATTGGCATCTCGCTCACATATAAAAAGGTCATGATCACACACATGTAAATACATTTTTGAACACATAATCCATAAGACACGAAAAGAAATAAAAACCATATATAAACATGATAAAATCATCAGAGTACATAGATGGGCGCAAGCGCCTCAAAAAGTGGGAACCATAATGAGTCACCGGGGCTTATGCCCTCAAAAAATATATACAATAAGGTGCTCATGGCACATAAAAATTTTACAAGTTTGCTCAGGGCCTATGGGCCCTGTTATAATCATGTACAGCCTGGGCCAAATGCCTAAACAATCGAACCCATGTCCGAGGTACCCCCACAACATGAGTCTGCATAGAGGGCGGCAAGTCCTCTATCTTTGCCATGGGAACTGTGCGAGTGAGCGCAGTGAAGTTCCGCTCAACCCGCCTAAGAACCCTCTCGTCCTCCCCTGCTGAGAGGTTCCCTACCACTGCTGCTCCCCCGGCGGCGGCAGCTGTGGCCTCTGGCCGTGGGCGACGCCTGTTCCGAGCATAATCGACAGGTCGCACGAGTCCCACATCTGCACGCAATACAATTTTCACCCATCAAAAACTCTTTTATACAAAACATGATATGTATATCAAAAAGACATAAAAATTACATATGCAAACAAAAAAACTAGATAGGTGGAGACTTACCCATCTCCCCTCGCTCCTCACCAGGAGGCACTGGTATCGCTGGATCTCTGGAAAAATCGATCCCTGGATATGGGTAATCCTCGATCGTCGGGATCTATCACGACAGCCACACAAAGAAGTCATCATTGAAGGCCTCGGTGGTCCTCCCACCACCCTGTCGCGGCAGCAACGCTGCCCATCTGCACACTGCAGGGAAAGTCACTAGATGTCCTCGTACTGTCAGCCGAGGACTAAAGCATGGAACTCTCTCAAAGAAAAATGAACACAGGATGGTCCCAAACCCAAAGTTCTTGTGCGTTCGTTGCCTGCAAGTTGTCATCTTCCCTGTCATGCTTGCCAATAGTGTGGTACTCCAGTCAAAAATCTGTGCATTCATGCACTGAATTGCACAGTTCATCTGTGCACACGAAGCCTGGTGCACGGCCGCAAAGCCGGTAATCCACCCGATAAGTGACAAAATGGTCTGGAGGGTGAGGCTGGTAATCCTACTCACGGGAACCGAGGAAGATCTTTGGTCGGTCCCATCCTCACAATACTCCTCTATCAATTCCGAGACTTTGCTCGGCCCCGCAGGAAAAGTATGGAAGTTGACGGTTTCCCCTCTCCTCGAGAGGCCCGTCAAAAAGTAGATATCCTCAGTGGTGGGCACCAAGGATTGCCCCTCTATCATAAAGGCCTCTGCATCTGGGTGCCAGTAATCAACCAAGGCATTCAATAGCCTGGGTTGAGCGTGCATAAATGGACACAGGAAAAATTTTACCAAGCCACACTAAGTCATCACGACCATAACATTCGGATCTGTAGCCACTGCCTCATTGGCAGCCTCATGCTCCCTCTCTCTCCACTGAACATACATCCTGCCAAACACACACCAAAAAAAGGGGGAGTTAGATCTTGTACACTCAATTTTCCAGTGCACGGGGATAACCCGCAGGCTGTCGAGGTGACAGTCGCGGGTACCCGCGCGCAGTTTTGACTTTGTGCGCGGGTACCCGCGGGCTGTCCCTGGACAACCCGTGTTTGGCTAGGGCCGACCTCTTGGAGGTTGACGACCACCCCCAAAACCAACTTAAAAGAAAGAAATGAAGTATTGAAATGCAAGATGAGGTATTTTGTACTTACTTGGTCCAAGCAGAAGTCTGTTTCTTCCACTGTAGCTCCCGGAATCACAATCTTTGGCAAAGGGGGTCTTTTGGCTCCAGAGTCAATTTCCAAATCAGCAATGGTGATAATGAGCTGCCAGCTTCTATTTATAGACTTTTTGGCCTCTTTTTGTCACTTTTTTTTGGGCCCCTTTATCAGTTTCTTTATACCAAAAACCATTTTGAGTGGTTCAGGAGTGATGTGGGAGGGATTTGATCAGGTATTGGGAAAATTTTTGTTGAGTTTCAAAAAATAAAAAAAATATATATAGTGACGGTCCATAAAAACTTTTGTTTTCAAAAATCAACTTGAGCATATAGGATAGGATTTCATCCCAACTGTTGCATCTCGTTGCCTTTTATTCTTATGATATAGGATCGATCCCATCTGGTTGTGACACGGAACCATCATATCTGCTCTAGAAGTGCCACAACTTGGTGGTAGAGCTTGCCAAAAACATGGATGCCCTAGGTAGTTCCTGGTTGCATTATGGTGTCCATGCCATTTCTAACCGTAGGCTCGGGAGTCTGCATAGTGTTTCCTAAATACGAGTTTGAGCCTCATTTGCATGGGTCTTTTTTCACTTTTTGTCTTATCCTCTGGACTCTCAAAACATAACGGGTCTCCTTTTAAACCCTTTTCAGACCCTTTAAACATGAAAAGATTTCCGAGCGATCTTGTGACGCTTCACACTCGTTAAACTGAAATTTGAAGTCACGCCTGTTCGGCAGTAGTTTACCCCTTTTTTGGTCCAGACGGTCAACTGTACGAACAAAGGAATACTCTATTGAATGTCCATTCTTTAGAAGATTATCCTCGAGTAAGATTTTATTCCTTTTTCGGACCTGAGGGACTAAATTTACGAAAAAGAAACCCCCTGGAGTCCATAGTTAAGCTCTTTTCAGACTCCCTAAAATTGAAAAGATCGCCGAGTGACCTTATTCTTTCACACTCGTTAAAATGGTCTAGAAGAATATTCCTGATGGAGTCCATAGTTAAGCTTTTTTCAGACTCCTTAAAATTGAAAAAATAGTCGACTGATCTCGTCCTTGTCACACTCGTTAAAATGGTTTTGAATTGACGTCTAACCGGTGCTAGTTTACCCCTTTTTCGAACTGGCTAGACTATTGTCGAAAAAGGTACCCCAATGGAGTTTCCTTTTATGATTTTTTAGACTATCTAAATATGAAAAACCACCAAGCTTCCCTTCTCTGGGCTCGTTAAACTTACATCGAAGGACGTTACCATTGAGTGTTCTATCAACCACATTTGCAACCTTTACCTTTCAACCTAGTAACAGTTTGTCTTTGCGTCTTAACACCTTTGGCCACCGGAGGATTTTTCCTGAGTATTATTTCCTAGAACATCAGTCTTGTCCTTGTGCCTTGAGCTTGTATGTTTTCTATACTCGTTCCTCCCTTGTAACATAATATTCCTTTATTCTTTTTCCAAATCAACAAAAAGAACAAAAAAAAAATCAAATATACCCCAAAAAGAAGATGGGAAAAGTATTTTCTTTATTGGCAGCATCATGAGTCGCCCTTGGATAAAGCACATATTTCCGTTTGATTCACCAGACTATGGGATGTAGTACGACCTTAGGAAGCTTTGCTCGCTATACAGAGTTGTGTCCTCCACTGTTTGGTTACTCTTCCAAACATATGGAGAGTTTGCGTTGCGTCCTGCTTCGTAGACTTATGATTAACAGATATGCTGCCTGAGTCTTATCACTTGTCGTGATTTTTTCCAAGGGAAGTTTGTTACTATGCCTGAGTCAGCCCCTCTGCATTATGTCTCTTGTCCGCATACCCGACCATCCTGAACGTCCAATCAAGTCTTTGTTTGAAATCACTGAAGCCTTCAGTCCGATCATCAAGATTATCAAGTCCATAACCGACGATCCGTCGAAGACCTCTGGGTAGTGCAGTCGTACACTCATATTACACTCCTACCCGAGTTTGCGAAGATTTTGGAGTTGTTTCTTGAGCTCTGAAGTACAGCCATCAGGCTGAATCAGCTTCTGGGAGATGGATACTTTATATGTATATCTTTCTGATTTCGAGATGTAGCTCCGCTGTGTATTGTTCGCGGCTACTCTTTATTGTTATTTGACATGGATCTACAGTGTATTTGATTGGTAGCCATGGTTCTATTCTATCCCGAGCATGGGTATGCTCGCCTCGGTGAGACATTTGATATTTTTTGCAGATGGCACTTCCTAATTCTTGATTCCTGGGCTCACTCATTCAGCACATCAGTACAGATTGGTAAAGAATTGGTAATGTATTTCGGCCATCAGATGCTCTTCTGACCTCACACATTATGGGGCATCTATTATAACCCTAAATTGCACCACACATGCTTACCAGGCATCAGGCATACTCATATCCATTCCTTGCCAAAGCCATGCTGAATAAACTCTTGAAAATCCTCTCAAAACAAGTAAAACACGCCCTAACCCACCATTGGACACGTTGGAACGCTGACAGGCCCACTACTGCACGCGTTGGAACGCTGGCTGGCCTACTATAGCCCGCGTTTACCTAACAAATCACAAAAACAGGAAAGTTTCCGACGGGACGAAAATCTTTGGGTCAGTTAACTAGAACTCCCAGCCATGCATGACCGAGAGTTCGTCCAAAACCCTAGATCCTTCTAGCCTATAAAAGGAGGGGTAGGGGTACTATTTGGAGAGAGGAAAAAAGATAGCAAAGAAACTCTGCCCAATTGCTGAATCCATTTGTCCCAACCCTTTAGCCTTTCCTCAAGCTTAAGGAGAATTCAAGCAAAGCAGTTGGAGGACAAAGAAGAGGAGGAGCCCAGGATCAGGATCGAGGAACGGTGGCCGGTCTTTATACTTATTGTAAGTTGATTCATCTTGAGATTAATAAAAGAATACTTTTCCCATCCCAATATGAGAATGATATATATTTTATTCTATTTATGCTTAATCTCTAACCCTTAGGTAGAAAAATAGCATGCATGCGTAGTGTTTTGTCTTGATTGCAGGATTGACTTTGGAAGGAGCAGCGAAAGCAAGAATATAAAGCGCAACGGAGGATCTACATCAAACGTCGATATAAAAGGTTAGTAGGTCTTTTCCATGCTTGTGTGTGAAAAAGGGTTTGAGCGTTGGGGTGATAGGTTAAAAGTGTTTTTCTTTGAGGTCATGATCTGCGTACAAGTTCAGCCCTAGCTTCTTAGTCCGTAGGGTATTATTTCCCAACAACATATAGAAACATGTATGGTTTTGGCCATGAACACATTTGTTTTATATTTAATATGGAACATTCATGAGGTAATTAAAGTCATTAAAAGTTTCACATTGTCTCGAATTATAATTATTTTATTAGAGCTTACCTGGTACTCAACCTACTGGTACACAAACTACTAGTACTCAATATATTGGTATGCCGAAAGACGATTAGGAAAAGTTGGATAGAAGATCAATGAGTAAGATTTGACTCTACGTGGCAAATTCAGTGTTACTGAATGTGTCAGGAGAATATACAACCAAGGAACTATGGAAAAATTTGGAGAATTTGTATCAGTCAAAGTCCCTGGTAAACAAGTTGTTTCTTTGAAAGAAGTTTTATCATCTTAGGATGGAATATGGAGATTCTTTGAAACAACATCTAACTACCTCCAATACTCAGGTAAGTCAACTTGTCTATGTTGATGTTAATCTTGCAGAAGAAGATAAATGTATTACCTTGTTATGTTCTTTGTTAGACTCCCAGGATAATCTAGTTGTAGCAATTGGTAGTACCACTAAATCTGGATTGAAGTATGAGGATGTAGTTGCATCCTTGTTATCGAGAGAGATGACTTGTAAAAGCATGGATAATCAGAGAACATGTGCTTTATTTGTAAGAGTTTGTCCCCAAAATAGGAATCAAAATAATTCTTTGAGGGGGGGATCTAAATATAGAGGTAGATATAAATCTCTAGGAAAATCTTTGAGGAAATGTTGGAAGTGTGGTAAAGTTGGACATCATAAGAAATATTGTAGGTATAAGAAGGTTGATAAATTAAAGGGATATGATGATGCCTCTTCCACAGAGGCTAAAACCTCCACAAAAGAATGGGGTGATGTGTACCTGGAATATACAAGTACACATGCATATTATGGTCTATGGTTGATCGACTCAGGTGCGTCATTTCACATGACTCCTCATAGGGAGTGGTTCTGTGAATATGAAAAGTATTATGGTGGTGATATATTCCTAGGAGATGACTCGATGAAAAAAATCATGGGACATGGAAGAGTTAAGTTGTTGTTGAAATATGGAAGGATTAGAACTCTCCCTGGAGTTCTGCACTTTCCAAATCTATCCAAGAGCCTAATATATATAAGTATGTTGGATGATGCATGTGTGGATACCTTATTAGGAAAGTGAACTTGAAAAATGGTATGAGGAGTAATGGTGTTGATGAGGGGAGTTCAGTGTGGAACTATGTACAAGTTGTTGGGAAGTACTTATATTGATGGGTGTAACAGTTCTATAATTTTCCATGAGCAGAGAAATAAAGAAGATAGGACTCATACTATCCCTAGAAATAAAACCATGTTATGGCATCAAAGACCAGAACATATTGGAAAAAAGGGCCTTTAGACACTACATGGTAAAGGTATGGTTGAAGGTATGTCTAATTGCACCCTGTATTTTAATTTCTTTGAACATTGCATATATGGTAAACATAATCAAGTAAGATTCACATATGGTTCTACAAGAGAAAAGGGGACCTTAGATTTGATACACAATGATGTGTTCGGACCTATTCATGTTACATCACTAGGTAAATATGTGTATTATGTTTCATTCATAGATGATTTCTCAAGGAACACATGGATTTGTTTTCTTAGGAAGAAATATGAGGTATTTGATAAATTGAAAGAGTTAAAGGCTTTGGTAGAAAATTAGATAGAGATGAAAGTAAAGGTGTTGAGGATACATAAAGGTGGATATTTTTGCAAGAATTAGTTTGAAGAGTTCTGAAAGAAGTACGGTATATAAAGTCATAATAATACTCCATACCCACCTAAACAAAACAAGGTTACAAAAAGGATGAATATGATGTTGATGAAAAAAACAAGAAGCATGCTCGATGGTGTCGAGTTAGGACAAGAATTATGGGCAGAGGCAGTGTGTATTGCATGTTACTTGGTAGATAGGTCACCCTCATCAACGTTGGTGGAAAAAAATCCACATGAGGTACGGACTGGTAAGAAACCCTCTCTTGAACATCTCAAATTGTTTGGTTGTGATGCTTATGTACATGTTCCAAAGGAAAATAAGAGTAAGTTGGATAATAAAGTTGAAAAGTGTATATTTATTGGTTATAAAGATGGTATGAAAGGTTATAATCTTTGGAACCTGGAAATAAATAAGGTTGTTGATGGTCGGGATGTTGTTTTTAGAGAGGTTAAATATGTTCCCAAACGAGAATTCCTATCGAGGGAAGAACAACCTGAGAAAATAGAGTTTGAGTTGGATGATCCAAAATATGACTCAACAGAAGAAAATGAAGCAAAAGAAGAAGAACCTCATAATCCAATATTGAGGACATCGATGAGGGAAATAAGGAAACCAAAAAGGTATATTCCACCTAATTTTTGTGCTAATTTTTATTTATCGATTATCAATGATGATCCCAGAACTATCAAGGAAGCAGTGAATTCAGAGGATAGTAAACTCTAGAAGAAAGACATGGTTGAATAGATAGATGACTTGGATAATAATAAGGCTTGGTATTTAATTGAGTGTCCAATTGGAAGAAATGTGCCATTGGTAGCAAATGGGTGTTTAAGAAGAATTCGAATGCAGAAGGAAAAGTGGAGAAATACAAAGCTTGGTTAGTAGCAAAAGGTTATTCCCAGGTAGAGGGAATTGACTTTGGTGAAATTTTTTCTCTTGTTTCCAAGTTAACTTCTATTAGATTTCATTTATCTGTTGATGTTGTTTTTTTATTTTGAAGTAGAATATATGGATGTAAAGGCAAAATTCCTACATGGGGATTTGGAAGAAAAAATCTGCATGAAGCAAAGAGAAGGCTTTGTAGTGAAGGGAAAGAAATAGTTGGTCTGTAGGCTAAAGAATTCAATATATGTTCTGAAGCAATCACCTAGGATGTGGTACCAAAAGTTTGACACATAATTCCTTGGATTTGGATTTGTGAGAAGTAGGGTTGATCACCATGTATATTCCAAGAAAGTTGGTAATCACTTGATTTATGTAGTGTTGTATGTCGACGACATGTCGTTGGTAGGAAATAACATGGATGTTATCAAGGAGGTGAAATCACAGCTATCCTCCAAATTTGACATGAAGGATCTTTGTGCTACTAACTTCATTCTAGAAATCGATATTAAAAGAGATCTCACAAATAGTAAACTCTGGTTGAATCAAATAAAATATGTCAAGACAATATTGTTGAGGTTTAATATGCAAGGGTGTAAATCGGTCAAGGTTCCTATTCTTGTAGGTGTAAATTTATATGCAGAGTAGTGTCTCAAGACACAGAAAGAGGAAGAGGACATGTCCCATTTTCTGTATGCTAGTATGGTTCAAAGTTTTATGCATGAAATGGTTTGTACTAGATCGGACTTTGCACACGTAGTGGGAGTTTTGAGAAGGTATATTTCAAAACCAAAGAGCATTGTAAAACAATAAAGAGGATTTTTAGGTATTTGTGTGGAACTAATAGATATGGATATTGCTACCAAGGAAGACTAGGATTGGACATAGTGTTGGAAATGCATGGTTTTGTTGATGCAAACCGGGATGGAGATCTGGATCATAGAAGATCTACAAGTGGTTTTGTATTTAACCTATTTGAAGGAGAAATTAGTTGGATGAGAAAAATATAGGTTGTAGTGGCACTCTCAACTATTGAATTTGAATACATCGTAGATAATCATGAAAGCATGGAAGAAATATGGTTACATATATTGTGTTCGTGTATTGGGTTGGTACAACAAGCAATAATATTAAATTGTGATAGTCAAAGTGAAATCTTCTTGGAAAAAAACTCATCTTATCATTCAAAAACAAATCATATTGATGTTCAGTATCACTTTGTGAGAGACATGGTTGAATACAAGGTGTTTTTGGAGAAGGTTGACACTTTGAAGAATGTTTCATATTCATTGACAAAATCTGTGAGCACAAAGAAGTTCTCATGGTGTAGTGATCTGGATTTATGCAGGAACACAATGAAATACAAAAATACACATAAACATAGAGATGCAGTGGAAGTAAAACTACATTTCATTAACAACAAATGACTGAAATATG
The DNA here is from genome assembly GCA_009831015.1 of Picea engelmannii. Classification (NCBI taxonomy): domain Eukaryota; kingdom Viridiplantae; phylum Streptophyta; class Pinopsida; order Pinales; family Pinaceae; genus Picea; species Picea engelmannii. Next base: position 317,132 of record ML785210.1, on the reverse strand, counting down.
CTTACAGACATAATGGAAATAAAATAGCTCCAGCGTTGGTAGCTTATCTCTAAGAAGAGATGTGGAAGCTAATGGCCTTTGAACTCTATGTTACAATGAGGCTCAAAGGCCTATATATTATTGAGAAACAATGGAAATCCCTAAACATCCAAAAACCTAACCCTAGGTGATGAAACACCAGAATATGGGCCCTGTCGGGGTAAATTGGTACATCAATTTCCCGGGTCATAACTTTGGCATACTATCGTTGTTTGAAGCACATGATACATCGTTAGAAAGATCTATCCGAGGACTATACTTCTAACTGTGAATATCAATTTTGAAATATACTTTTATTAGCTAGAGCATTGATGCCTAGAAAACATCGTTTAGGACCTCAAAACGGCTCTGTAAGTTCAGGACTCGAAATTCTACTTAAAATAGTAAATTGTGCTACAATTAAGGAAACTGAAAAACTGAAAGAAAAAATGGTGTGGGTCCAAGTGGAATAGGTGGTTGGACACCAATATCCACCTGGATCATTCCTCCCCCCTTAGGAAGCAATGGTCCCCATTGCGTTGAGTTCCTCCATGCAATGAGGAAACTCCTACTCAACTTGGTCCCTAGTGAGCCACTTGCCTTGGTGAAGGAGTTGACCTGCTTTGACATCTCGATATAGTTGGATCTTCTGTTGGTGGGTGTTCTTGATCTGTGTGTCCATAATCCAATCAGTTGTGGCTTGTTCCATGAAATCTGGGTTTAACTCTGTTGGTGTGAGTTGTTCTGCCATGTCGGATGTGTCCAGTAGAGGTGGAAAGTAGGGCCGAAGGTGGTCCACATTGAACACTGGGTGCAGAACAAGGAATGGTGGAATACTGAGCTCAAAGGCATTGTCCCCTACAGCCTTGGTGATGGTGTATGACCCATATTAGAGCGGGTGAATCTTGCGGTAAGGTCCAGCGAGGCGCTCCTTTTGCAAATGTATCCACACTTTATCACCCACCTGGAAGTTGTGTGGCACTTGATGTTGATCATGTTGTTGCTTGTACTTAGCATTGGCTCTATCCAATATGTCATGAACCTGTTGGCAGATGTGTTGAATGCGCTCAATGAAGTTGTTTTCCTTGTCATCCTCAGACTGGACATGGGATGAATTTGCCTGAGTAGCCGCAAATGGCATGGCTACGTCAATGGGACATAGTGGCTGGAATCCCAAGCCCACCTGAAAGAAGATGTGGTTGGTTGAGATATGGAGAACCTGATTGTAGTTGTGTTGTACATAGGGGAGTCTCTCATCCCATGTGTGTGGATTCTTTGAGTTGTACATGCGCAGAATCTATACAATCATCCGGTTGAAAACCTTTGTCTGGCCATCAGTTTGTGGATGGAAAGTTGTGGACTTTGTGAGCTTGGTGCCCAACATCAACCAGAGGCTAGACCAAAATGTACTAAGGAACTTGTTGTCCCTATCTGAGATGATAGTCTATGGGATCCCAAAGTGTACCCACACTCGTTCAAAGAAGATTTTAGCAGTGTCTTCTATTGTGATATTCTTCTTGCAGGCCATCATAATGGACATCTTCGAGAATCTGTCGATGACCAAAAAAACACAGTCATTTCCATGATTAGTAGAAGGAAGGCTCGACATGTAATCCATGGAGATGGATTCCCAAGGTCGACTAGAGGTAGGCAGCGGAGTATAGAGGCCTTGTTTCTTGATGGTCAGTTTGGAAATGACGCAAGCAGTGCATGAATTGATGTAATTCCCGACATCTTGTCGAATGTTCATCCAATAGAAATACTTTTGCAGTAATGACATGGTTTTCTCAACCCCAAAATTCCCAACAACCTGACTGTAGTGCACCTCCCAAATCATCTTGGCACGCTTGCTTAAAGGAACACAAAGGTGTCTCAGGTGACATAGGAGGGCATCCTGGAGGTGAAAATTAGGAACTTGCTTACCCTCCAAGAGTTTATTCTATGTGTGGACGAATTATGGATCACTTTTGTAGAGAAGTGGCCAATCAAAAGTCTCATGCCCACAAGAGTTTATCACCATGGTTAGCGCCATGATAGGTGGTCAGCTGAGGCAGTTTGCAACATTATTGGTGCTTCCTTTTTTGTACTTAATGTTCAAATGAAACTGTTGCAGGTATGTGGACCACTTATGATGGTGATCATTCTGGAACTTCCCTTGTGTCTGTATGAACTATAAGGGTCAGTGGTCTTTGTGGATGATTGTTTCCTTTCCTAAAATGTAATGCTTCCCTTGTCGGCAAGCCTACACAATGGAATACATCTCTTTTTCATAAGTGGGATACTTTCGGACTTTGTTGGAAAGTGTCTCACTGGGATATGCCATTGTTGAGTAAGGACTACCCCAATAGCATAGTTGGAGGCATCTGTATCGATCTCAAATGGTTTTTGCAAGTCTGGTAATGTGAGAACTGGTGTAGAGCAGAGGCAATGCATAAAATATTTGAACGCCTTCTGTTGAGATTCAAACCAAAGTAATTTTTCTTTCACTCCTCCCTTGGTGACTTGACTCAAGGGCCAAGTGATATGAGAGAATCCCAACACGAACCTGTGGTAGAAATTGGAAAGACCCAAAAAGCTACGGAGCTTTGTTAGGGTGGTTGGGGCTGGCCAATATCGAATGACTTGGATCTTGGTTGGATCCACATGCACCCCCCTCTCATCAATAATGTATCCTAGATACTGAACTTGGGTCATGCCAAAAGTGCACTTCTCCAAATTGGCACACAAATTCTGTTTAAGCAGTGTTTGGAGGACCTATCAGATGTGGTGGAGGTGCTCTTCTCAAGTCTGGTTGAAGATCATAATGCCATCCAAGTAAACCACTAAAAATGAGTTGGTGAATGGTCGCAAGATGTCATCCATTAGTCTCAGGAAGGTTGCAGGGGAATTTGTCAAGCCAGAAGACATGACCAACCATTTGAAAAGGCCCTCCTTGGATTTGAAGGCACTCTTCCACACATCAGAGGGTTCGATTGGTACCTAGTGATACCCAGACTTCAAGTTGATCTTGCTGAAATATTTCTCCTCCTTGAGTTGGTCCATAAGGTCATCAATCTGTGGGATCGGGTACCTATTCCAAATAGTGATCTTGTTTAGTTCTCGATAGTCAATGCAGAGTCTCCAAGTCCCATCCTTATTCTACACTAGCATGATCGATCTCCCACAGGGCAATGAACTCAGCCGGATGTGACCTTTCTGTAATAGCTCCTGAATCTGCCTCTTGATTTTGTCATTCTCCAAAAAAGAGCATTGATAGATTGGTCCATTGGGAAGTGACACACCTAGGGTCATATCGGTGGGGTGCTTGACCTGTCAGTGTAGAGGCACCGCTATGGGGGAGGTGAAGATGTCCTCGTACTCCTCCATGACCTCCATCTATTTTTGTTGTGCAGAGGGGCCCTGTCTGGAGGTCGTGGTCACAGTCTTCTTCTTTCCATTAGGGCAGATCGCCAGGAAAACAAATTTCCTTGTTTTGGCAATGAGCTTACTGCATTTGTTTGCAGTAACCAAAGAGATGGTTGTAGGTGGTGTTATTTCTGGTATCTTGTACATCTTATTGCCCAAAGTAATAATAACAGCATGAGGCCTGGACTCATACACAACATGTCACTTCCACAAGTATGGTTGGCCTAATAATACATCAGAAACATCAAGAGGAGAAATGTCACATAATACCTCATCCGTAAAGGGATTGATGTTGTATGGAAGGCAAAATTATTGGTTGACGTGCAAGTCCCGTCCTTGGTCCAGCCACCCGATGGTGTATGGTTGTGGGTGTGTTTTGGTTGGCAAGCCCAGTCATTTCACAACCTCTACTGAGATGAGGTTCTTCTGGCTCCCATTGTCGACAATGAACTACAACGGGGAACCCTTTACCCACATTTGGGAATGGAAGAGGCACTCCACCTCCTCTGGATCTTTTGGTTCCTTCTTCTGGATATTCGCGGTGGCAATAGTGGAATTGAGCTTCGCATCGATAATCTGCTTCCCCCTATTATTCCCCTTTTTGGGTTCTTATTTAGAGTCAGAGCCTGCATCCGATTTAGAAGCCTTCAACTCGGCTACTAGTGACTACTTGGCCTAACACTCACTTGTGTTGTGAGTGGAGCTCTTATGGAACTCACACCACTTCCCCATGTCCTTTTTTGGCTTCATGGTGTTGTTCTTTTCTTGCGGCTTTGGTGGGTTGTCCTGGGTCACCCCGCCTTGGCTTGGTCATTTCTTCAGTAGTTTTTGGGTACCTTTCCCTTGCTTCTGATTCGTAGAACCAAAGTCTCACTTCTTTTTTTTTAACTTCTTCTCAATTTTGGCAGCATACCAGTATGTCACACCAAGTGAGGAGATGTCGAGGAACTCCATTTCCTCCTGAATGTATCTATGAAGACAACTATGGTAATTTAACACCAAATGTTTCTCCGAATCTTTAATACCCAACTTTGTGCGTAGGGTATGAAATAGATTCGTCAACTCATGCACATCTTGGTCCCTTTGCTACCGCAGCATAGTCCATTGTATGTATTTGTCCTCATAGCTCCCCATGGGATAATATTGTTCCTTGATGGCATCTCAGAAAGAATTCCAAGTGGGTGTGACTGAGAACAGAGAGGGTTCCCCCTTGATCTGTTGCTCCTAGTAGGTTTCCCACCAGTCCTTGACATGGGGGGCGGCTTTAAGGAGTGCAAAAATAATCCATTCTCGGTCGGAAAAGTCATGAATCAAGATATATCCTTCTAATATATTCAACCATATATCTATAACATCTACATCTATTTGGCCCTCAAATATGGGAATGTCAAAATTTACTTGTACCTTAAACAGAGTGGTGCCTCTAGAGTGGTTGTTGGATGTAGATGTGCTACCAATGGGAAGTCGTTGAAGGATCTGGGAAATTTTTTCCATCATCACATTCCTTTGTTTCTCGAGGGACTCCTCAAGCAATAATTTGATAGGATATCCTGCTCCCTCATCTTTATTTTCTTCCACCATGGGTGGACGTCAGGGTTTGTGAGGTTGATCTTGCAATGGTTCAACCAGATCGAGCCCTAACTCCTTATACCCCAACCTCATTGGGGACATGCAAAGAAGGATCGAGAAAGAGAAGAATTCTCTAATACCACTGATCTGGATTTATGCAGGAACACAATGAAATATAGAAATACACATAAATGCAGAGATTGAGTGGAAGTAAAAATTCATTTCATTAACAACAAAGTAAGATGAAGAAGATAGGACCATGTAAGATCTTGAGAAAATTTTATGCAAATTCCTACGAGATTGAGCTACCAGATGATGTGGTCATATCACCCATATTCAACATTTCAGACCTGTATCCTTACAGGAAGGATGACACAGAGGGATCAACAGATCAAGAGAAGATTCAGTGGGAGAAACAAATGCCTATAGTAGAAAAACCATATATGGAAAAGATCATTGATCAAAGGATAGGTAAGAAGACCTGAAGGAAGACCTATTTTGAGTATCTGATCAGGTGGAAGGGACATCCAATAGAAGATTCTAGTTGGGAGAGTGAAGTTGATATCCAGAATCATGGAAAGTCGATGCAGGAGCTCATGGACAAGAGTCCATAAATTTTTTCCTAGGGGAGTATGATGCAGGAGCATCATCAGCAAGTACACATGGCACACAACTCAGCACCTTAGGACCAATTCAGAACCTCAAAGATGAGCCAGTACTGCAATCTTTTGAAACTGATAGAAAACAATAAAAGGGAATATCACGAGTGTGGACAAAATGAGCACGCATGACCTAGGAGTTAATCCTAGTCTCAATGTAACCACAGTTAGATAGCAGTAGTTTTTTTTCTTTTGTATAAAGAAGGATTTTGTATGCCCTATAGAGGGTTACGAGAGTTGGGAGCAAGTAGAAGTTTTTGAGCATTAGTTGTTGTTTGATTTTGGTTGTAACCATTTTCTTGATTTGAATGAAGATAACAAAGGAAAATTGATCCAAATGTGTGAGATTGTTTTGTTTGTATTTTCCCTATTGTTTTTGCCAATATTTTCAAGAATGAATGAATCTTTCTATGAGTGTATGTAGCTCTGAGATGCTTGCATAAAATTTAAATCGTTTTTCTTCATGATTCAGTGCAAAGTGTGCACACAATACATAAGGAGTGTGTTGACATGGTTTGTTTCGACTGATAAAGCTCAGAAGAAATAGCATAAGACAGTTCGTAAGGAGTGCATTGACAGACTCTGTTTTGACTCGTAAATCTCAGAAGAAATAGCATAAACCAGTCTACAAGGAGTTCATTGACAGATTTTGTTTCAACTCGTAAGCTCAGGAGGAACATCGTAAGAATTCCTTTATAGGAAGTGTAAAGCGACTGCCGCAAGGTGTGCACAGTGGTTACAAGAATTCAAGACCTTGTGTAAAGATCTGTTGTAAGGAGTGCAAAGATATATAATTCCACAAAGAGTCGAAGCGATTATGTAAAGAAGTCGAAGAATCAAGAATAAAGGAACGCCGGGACAGCGGGAAAGGATTCTTTTCGAGAATCTTTGAATCTGAGTTTGAATAATTTCTTAGAAAGGAAAGAAGTGTTGGGAGATCAAAATATTGGGAGGGATCAAGCTCAGGAGGGATCTCACTTTCCAAGAAATGCAAGCAAGATCTAAGAAACGGACTTGCAGGAAGAATAAAGGTCGAAGCCTTTACATCTTTCCAAAATCTTCTAAGTCTGAAGAACTCATAAGTTCAAGAGGAAATATCACAGCCGTTCGATTTGAGTGCTATGGAAAAGATCTCATCCATTCGATCAGAGCACCAAGAAAGGATCTCAGCCATCCGATCTATGCACAAAAGGATTGTAACCGCCCGATCAATCTAAAGTGCACTAACATTAAATCTTTGAAAGTGTACATGAGAATCGCACTTTCAAAGTTTCGAAATCATGGAGACTATCCAGAGTCAAGGAGGACATGTGGCAAGAGAACAACATGTAGCTGACTCGTGACTTGAATAAGTCAAAGTTTGAGTCGTGAGAACTCGTGAAATCCGAAATCGCGACTTGATCTGAGTCATTGGATCAAGGGAGACCGTGAGCCGTCGATCTTGTCTCGTTGGAGTTTCAGAACTCGAAAGAATAAAGGTGAGCCAACCTCCAAAGTCGTGAAACGTGAAGTCCCTATTTGATCACAGTCATTGATCAAAGGAGGGATCTGAACCGTAGATCTGGTCTAGTCAGATATTCAAAACTCGGGGAATCGGAGATAAGAGTTCTGATAAATCGTGAAATACGAGTTCACAATTTGATCACAACCGTCATATTGGGGAGAGATCTGGACCATCGATCTAGCGCCATCGTGATTTCATATATTGGGAGGAAGGAGGTAAGGAGACTCCAAGGTCGTGAAACACAAAACCCTGACTTAATCACAGTTTTCCATCAAAGAGAGATCATGACCATTGATCTAGTTCCATCGCAATTTCGAATATTGGGAGGATGGAGGTAGCAACACTCCCAGAGTCGCAAAACCCGAAATCGTGATGAACCTTTCATTTAAGTGTGTGGTCACCACCAGTGGTCACATGAGGGAAGGGGCTTAGCTAGAGGAGAGCTAGCACCTAATTACACTGAAGATTTAAAGAGTTAAGGAAGAGCCCACGGGTTCCATAGAACCTGCTCCTTAAGAATAAGGGGGCCTATTCAGTTAATTAAGGTTCCTGAGGGGACAAAGAGTCAATCAGACTCAGTTTTTTTATCGATCCTAGACTGATAGGTTACACAACCCTTAGGAGAGAAGGGGGGTCTACATCAAGTGGTATAAGAGCCGATTTTCGTCTATAGATTTTAGGTGAAGGGGATAAAGGATATAGTTTGGTATCATCAAGAGGTATCAACGTTGATTTCTTCTGTAGATTTCAAGCAAAGGAGATAGAGGAGACAGTCTGACTACATCAAGTAGTATCAAGAGCTGAATTTTGTCTTCAGGTTGTAGGCAAAGGTGAAAAGGTGAAAAGAGACAATCTGATGACGTGAAATGGTATCAGAAGGCTGAATTTCACTTGTAGACAACAGGTGAAGAAGGAGACAAAGTATCGATGCTCTGTAAATATTGTTGCATGGCGTGCAGCAAATGATAGATAACCAAGAAGGTTGAAGACAGAAAAGACAGCTATTGAAGGCCATGAGCTTGGTCGAAGAGGAGACCAACAACAGAAAAACAAAGTAGAAATTGAGGAGGAACTCATTGAGATAAGAGCAAGAATGGAACAATTGACATTGAAGATGCAATAGGAGGAAAAAGTACGTTGGAGGTACGAATGGCCTCTGAACAGGAAATCCAAATGGCTTGTCCAAAATTTGTTGACCAGGAAACAACAACAAGAGTTGAGGAAGTGGTTGAGGTATGCTAAAAACCTCAGTGACACAAAGTTGGTTTTCATTTGTGAGCCAGAAGTTGGAGAAACCCTCAATGATGAGGAAGGGAGATCAATTTCAGGTCTCATAAACTGCCAAGAGGGCAGAGATGAATTTCTAAATTGCCAGGTAAGAAATGAAATGAGATCATTGGAGAATGTCATAGACTATCAGGAGGACAACAATGTAAATTCATATTGCCAGGTGGGCAATGATATGAGATTAGCAGAGGATCTCATAAACTGCCAGGTGGGTAGAAATGGACTTTCGAGTTGCCAGGTGGGCAATGGAAAGAGATCAGGGGAAGGTCTCATATGTTGTCAGAGAAGCAGTGCCAAAATTTTAAATTTTCATAAAGGCAATGAGATGGGATCAATTGATCTCATAGACTGCCAGGTGGGCAGAAGAGAAGTCCCTAATTGCTAGGTGGGCAGGGGGAAGGAAATGAGACTGATTGGAGGTCTTAGGAACTCAGGAGTGGGTTCAGGTCAGCAAGGAGTGGTGATAGATGAATATTCATGTGGGGTTGTAGACCATGTGAATGAAGATGATGAGAAGTTAAATACTCCCATCGCAGCAGAGAAGAATTGGAAGTGTGTTCTAATTGTAGGGGGAATTCAAATATTCCTGCCAAATAGTCCAGTAGAGACTGATACAATAGTTGCACATGAGGAGGTAGTGCAACAAGAATCCGAGGAGGAGGTCATGGGGCCAAATGATTTTAAAGCTAATTTTTTCTATGATGCAGGTGCAGCAGAAGAAAGACAGCCAACCGATACTGTCAAAGAGGAGCAAATACTGATGTCCGCCCCAATAGAAAAAATGGAAAAATCCAGATGACTTTCTCACTCAATGGGAGCGAGAGCTGAATATGCTGAGGGATTAGTTGGACAATCCAAAGACAGAGGATGGATGCCAAGAGACAGTCATGCAGATTTCAGGAGGAGGGCATTTAGTAGACTTGCTTAAATGTTTTAGTCAGGAAGCTGAAAGGGAGATAACTGCAGCATTGGAGCCTACAGCAGAAGAGGAAGAAAACAACATAGATTTTGTTGAGTTGTATGAGGAATTGGAATCCCTAGAGAGGAGGATAAATATACAGAGTAAGCATATCCAACATATAAAATTGTAAATAGGTAGAGGAGCATACCATCCTGGGGAGAAGATGGAAGAAGTTGGAGTTAACCAACACAAGAGGAGATGACAGAAGCCAATCTGTCAGAGGAGATAACTGAGCAGAAGCTCAGTGATGAGACTGGAGAACTAGAGCCTACAGCAGGATGGAAAGCTAAGGCCATGGGATATGAAGACATCAAGGGAGATCAGGTTGATCTAACCATTGACAAGAAGGAAGTGCAGCAGAGCAGTCTGTAAAACAAGGACCATCTAGTTGAGCAGATGGACAAGGTGATCAAAGAAGTTAGAAGGTTGATGTTGGATTCATCACAAGAAACTATCATTAGGAAGAGGTTGAATAGAGGAGGACCTTCCATAATAATAGAGAAGACACAACAACAACAACAAAAGAAGCAAGAAGGAAAAGGAGCATATGAACAACTCCAAGAGAAAGTATGGGACCCTCAAGGATCTTAACAACATAGCAGAGGGAACCATGAGCAAGAGCTCATGATTTTCCCAGCCATAGAGTACATTATTCAAGAAGGATTTTTGTTCAAGGGAAATCAATTGTGCACACCAAAATGCTTAATGAGGGATAACCTTTTGAAGGAAAAACATAGTGTGGGATTGGCTGGACGTTTCGGCCATGATAAGACATTTGCATAGTTGAGCAGTTCATACTATTGGCCAGGTATGAGAACAGATGTGATAAAATTTGTGAACAGATGCAGAACCTCCCAACATGCAAAAGGTAAAAGACAAAACACTGGATTGTATCAACCATTTCCCATACCAGAGAGGCCTTGGGATGCAATAAGCATGGATTTTGTGTTGGGAGTGCTAAGAACACAAAGAAGATGTGATTCCATATTTGTGGTGGTAGATAGATTTTCAAAGATGTCACACTTTATCCCATGTCAAAATACCAGTGATGAAACACATGTTGTGAAACTGTTCTTTAAGGAAGTTGTGAGATGTCACGACCTACCCAGAAGCATTGTCTTGGACAGAGACACAAAATTTGTTGGTCATTTTTGGAGAACACTGTGGAAGCAGTTGGGGACAGGTTTGTCCTTCATCTCAGCTTATCACCCTCAAATAGATGGACAGACTGAGGTGGTAAACATAAGTTTGGGAAAATTATTTAGGATTCTAGTCATCGAGCACCATAATCAGTGGGATCAGATTCTTCCACAAGCAGAATTTGCATACAACAACTTGCCAAACAGGAACACTGTGAAGAGTTTGTTCCAAATATTGTATGGAATGAAATCCAGGGGAGTATCTGAGTTGAGATACTTGGAACAGAGTGAGATCAGAAGCGTTGGAGAAGAATATTTTGCTACAGAAATGCAAAAGCTCCATTTCCAGATCATAGGGTAGTTGTAGAGTTCTAGCCAAGAGTACAAATGCAGAGTTGATCAAAATCGCAGAGAACATCAATTTGAAATAGGAGATTAGGTTCTAGCACATATCAGGAAAGAAAGGTTCCCTAGGGGGACATATAACAAGCTAAAGATGAAGAAGATAGGACCATGTAAGATCTTGAGAAATTTTGATGCAAATTCCTACGAGATTGAGCTACCAGATGATGTGGCCATATCGCCCATATTCAATGTTTCAGACATGTATCCTTACAGGATGGATGACACAGAGAGATCAACAGAACAAGAGAAGATTCAATGGGAGAAACAAATGCCTATAGTAGAAAAACCACATATGGAAAAGATCATTGATTAGAGGATTGGTAAGAAGACCCGAAGGAAGACCTATTTTGAGTATCTGGTTAGGTGGAAGGGACATACGATAGAATATGTCAGTTGGGAGAGTGAATTTGATAACCATAATCATGGAAAGTCGGTGCAGGATTTCATGGATAGGAGTCCATGAATTTTTTCCCAAGGGAGTATGATGCAGGAGCATTGTCAATAAGTACACATGACAGACAACTCAGCCCCTGAGGACGAATTCAGAACCTCAAACGCGAGCCAGTTCTGCAATATTTTCCAGCTAATAGAAAACAATAAATTGGAATATCACACGCATGGACAAAATGAGCACGCGTGACCTGGGAGTTAATCCTAGTCTCGATGTAACCACAGTTAGATAGAAGTATCTTGTTTTCTTATGTATAAAGAGGGGTTTTGTATGCCCTATAGAGGGTTACGAGAGTTGCGAGAAAGTAGAATTTTTTGAGTATTAGTTGTTGTTTGATTTTGGATGTAACCATTTTCTTGATTTGAATTAAGATAACAGAGGAAAATTGATCCAAATGTGTGAGACTGTGTTGTTTGTATTTTCCCTGTTGTTTTTGTCAATATTTTCAAGAATGAATGAATATTTCTATGAGTGTATGTAGATATGAGATGCTTGCATAAAATTTAAATCGCTTTTCTTCGTGAGTCTATGCAAAGTGTGCACACAATCTGGAAGGAGTGCGTTGGCAGGGTTTGTTTCGAATCGTAAAGCTCAGAAGAAATAGCGTAAGACAGTCTGTAAGAAGTGAGTTGACAGAGTATGTTTCGACTCATAAATATCAGAAGAAATAGTGTAAGACAGTCTGCAAGGAGTGCGTTGATAGAGTCTGTTTCGACTCGTAAGCTCATGAGGAACAACGTAAGAATTCCTTTGCAGGAAGTGTAAAGAGACTATCGCAAGGTGTGCATAGTCGTTTCAAGAATTCAAGACCTTGTGTAAAGATATGTTGCAAGGAATGAAAAGATCTAGAATTCGACGAAGAGTCGAAGCGATTCTGTAAAGAAGTCAAAGAATCAAGAACATAGGAATGTCAGGACAGTCGGAAAGGATTATTTTCGAGAATATTTGAATCTGAGTTTGAAGAATTTCCCAGAAAAGTAAGAAGTGTTGGGAGATCAAAATCTTGGGAGGGATCAAGCTCAGGAGGGATCGCACTTTCCAAGAAGTGTGAATGAGATCCAAGAAACAGACTCGCAGGAAGAATAAAGTTTGAAGCCTTTACATCTTTCCGAAATCTTCTAAGTTTGAAGAACACATAAGTTCAAGAGGAAAGATCTCAGTCATTCGATATAAGTGCTAAGGAAAATATCTTAGTCGTTCGATCGAAGTACCAAGAAAGGATCTCATCCATCTTATCTGCGCACAAAAGGATCGTAATTGTTCGATCAAGGTAAAGTGCACTAACATTAAAGATTTGAAAGTGTACAGGAGAATCAGACTTACAAAGTTCTGAAATCATTGAGACTGTCCAACATCAAGGAGGACACATGGAAAGAGATCAGCATTTTGTTGACTCATGACTCAAAGAAGTCAAAGGTTGATTTGTGAGAACTCGTGAAACGTGAAATTGCGACTTGATCTGAGTCTTTGGATCAAGGGAGACCGTGAGCCATCGATCTGGTCTCATCGGAGTTTCAGAACTTGGAAGAACAAAGGTGAGCCAACCTCCAAAATTGTGAGACGCAAAGTTCCAATTTGACCACAGTCGTTGATCGAAGGAGGGAGTTGAACCATAGATCTAGTCTAGTTGAAGATTCAGAACTCGGGGAGTCGGAGATAAGAGTTCTGGGAACTCACGAAATCCGAGTTCACGATTTGATCGCAACTGTCAGATCGAGGAGAGAATTGGACCGTCAATCTAGCGCCATCGCAATTTCGGATATCGGGAGGATGGAGGTAAGAAGAATACAAGGTCGGGAAACATGAAATCCTAAATTAATCATAGTCGTCGATCAAAGAGAGATTGAGACTGTTGATCTAGCGCCATCACAATTTCGAATATCGGGAGGACGGAGGTAGCAACACTCCTAGAATCGCGAAACACGAAATCGTGACGCGCCTTTCATTTAAGTGGGTGGTCAGTGCCAGTGGTCACATGAGGAAAGGGGCTTATCTAGAGGAGAGATAACACCTAATTACACTGAAGATTTAAAGCATTAAGGAAGAGCCTGTGGGTTCCATAGAACCTGCTCCTTAAGAAGGAGGGGGCCTATTCAGTTAATTGAGGTTCCTAAGGGGACAAAGAGTCAATCAGACTCTGTTTCTTGATCGATCCTATACCGGGAGGTCACGCGGCCCTTAGGAGAGAAGGGGGTCTGCATCACATACTATCTTTGTTTGACACACATGATACATTGTTAGAAAGATCTATCTGAGGAATACACTACTGACAATGAATATCGAGTCTGGAACGAACTCATCTTCATTGGAGCATTGATGCCAAAAAAATGTCATTTAGGGCCTCAAAACGGCTCCAGAAGTTCAAGACCCAAAAAACTGCTAAAAATAGGAAATTGTGCTACAATTAAGGAAACTGAAAAAAATGAAGAAGCAATGGTGTGGGTCCAAGTGGAATAGGTGGGTGGCCACCAATATCCACCTGGATCATGTAAAGAAACAATGGTCATTGTTGCCTTGGATTGTTGGCTATGAAATCATGTGACCTCTTGTATGCAAAGAAAACAAGTGAGATAATGTTGGGTATGTGTTATATTCTTTGCATCTGTGTGGGGGGGTGTGTATAATGACAGGGTCTAACATTGGATTCGATATTTTAGCGATTTTCGTTATTTTTAGATATTTTCTAAATTAATCTTGGATTAAGGAATTAGGGGTTTTGTAGTTGTGGAATACCTAAAATATCGTATATATTGCATTGTGAATGGTGAAATTAATACAATGAAGAGTTGAGAGGTGTAGCACCAAGGAAGGTTGGTTTTCTCTCGATCAAGGGTTTCCAACGTAGATCTTTATGTACTATATGTATGACACATTGATTAATTTATGTTTTGTTTAAGAATATGTATGCATTTTTTTAATTCATAGATTTAAAACTTACAAAGGGGTTAGCTCAACTGATTATTGCCCATATTGATGGGATTTTAGCTATTTATGTGCCAATAGGTGTTCAATTCGAATCCCCTTGGATTAGGTGTATTTTTTTATACCAACATGTTGATTAGGGATGCCATCCCTGAATGTGGGAAAACATCCCTTGAGTTTTTCAGGAGATTATTTCTTTGTGTGTGTGTGTGTGTATAATTCCATCCATGAATGCGGGAAAGCATCCCTTGAGTTTCTCAGGAGATTACTTCTTTGAATATATATATATATATATGGAAGAAAGAATCTACCTTGATTATGGCATCTCACCCTGGGGGAATCAATAGAGTCAAACTCGTGACCAACAATAAGCATGAAAAAATAATGATTGGCTCTAAACCAATTGAGCTAACCCTCGTGGATTATATATATATATATATATATATATATATATATATGGGTTATCAAGGTTAACAAGATATTAATATTAACTTAGTTAAATGAATAATATGGATATTTTTCAAAATTATTATCTATTGAAAAACAAATAGGGACAAGTGATTCATGTGAAAGATTATTTTCGAAATCATTTGGATGCACTTGTGGGAATTGATGCAATACAATGAAATGCATATTCTTAAAAGTATTATTTTGGATTTTGGGGAATCTCTAATTTGTATGTAATAATTTTTATTATTATGTCACATAATTCAATCCTTAACCAAGTTTTTAATCCAAACATTACTTGGGATGCAATTTTTCCTAAATGTAGACATGATTGTGGGCATTGGCATGGTCATCTATATAAATGATATAGCTTACTATTTAGAAACCAAGGGTTGCAATAACAACCAATTCAATAATCCATGGTCATTTATATAAATGGTATAAGATTTCCTTTAGAAACCAAGGGTTTCAATAACTCAATGATCCATTGGTGAAGAGTTATATTTTGCACATTTTTTGGGTGGCGAAATCACCGAAATCTTGTGGTGAAGCATACAAATATATTATAGTGCTTTGTGTTGGAGTTTTATGATTCTCAGATCTGATAGTTATTGCCTTATGATTAATAACATGATTCACTTTCATACAAAAATTATCATAGAATAACTATACACTGAAAATCTAAACTATAACAATGTAGAGAAATAACAAGGTCTATCAATATTAACCATGCACAGTAGACACAAGAACACAAGAGTTTATCCTGAGAAACCCAACCTTGGGAGAAAACCCAACAACCTTTCTATATAAGAATTCAATCCAAGATATTACCAGTACATCACCACCAATAGAACAAATACCATATAGAGAATATCATCCCCAAGGCTAGCATCGCCAAGACCTAGTGCCTCAATAATATGACCAAGAGAAACCAAGAATATCCTTCCGAAGTGTGGCACACTCATCAAGATACCAAAAACCCAGAAATAACAAAATTAGCAAAACTACAACTTCAACTTCCTTGTGTACACTACAGAAGGAGTTGTCTGACTATCCAAATGAAATGACCCATTCATGTATTTATACTAATCTAGGTGCATGTTTGGGGCCGACTTCTTATTCTAGGTCTTCAAATTACTTTTTTATTTTTTGTCTTTTGTTGATGGGGCTGACTTCTCTTCCTTGGTCTTCAATTTATTCTTGGGGCTTCTGTAATGGTGTATACAAATCTTCTTGTACTTTCTTGTGGAGAATGACTTGCTCGAAGTTGAAAATATTCAACACTCCCTCTCAACGAGGGAGGCATTCTCCATACTTGGATTTCTTCTGTCATAGAAATGTTGTTTTCATGAGCCATGTTGATGTGCCATCTCTGCACATGCATTTCATCCCATAATATGCATGTGATAGCATCGTGATTCCATCTACTCCTCGATAGAAGAAGGACTATACTGTTGATTTTTCAATAGACAAGGTTAAGCATGAATTTCATTCCATTTTAGAATTTAACTTAACCATAACCAATAATGTTGCAACAACCAAGATCACAAGAAGAAACACCATGCACAAGAACACAAGAAGTATCCTAGGAAACCCTTCTCAACAAGAGAAGAAAAAACAACCAAATCCTTTGCTATATTCTTCAAGAGAAAGACCTTCACCACCAAGAAAATCTCACACAAGAAGATGATTGCAAACCCTAGAAGACTAGCACCCAAGAGAGGTGCACACTTTTCCCAAGAAGGTATACTTGCTGAAATTTCCAAACTCACACAAAAGATATGATTCCTCAATGGGTAATTTACCTTTACTTATATTAGACTTGTCCTGTTAACAAAAGTGTCTATTGGCACAACAAGGTCGACCTATTTATCTCATAATATAATTAATATTAACCAGATTAATTATCTTTTACATTAATTATCAATTACATTAAGGTGGGGTTGACCTGTACCCTTTACATTACAATTAGGGTTACAGTCAGATCTGACTCTTGAACAATATAGCAAGGGATATCATACGCCCACTAGATCTCAGCCACTAGGTTTTGTTTGGGAAAAATACCCTACGGACTAGCAAACTAGGGTTAGACTTGCATGCAGATTTTGACCATAAAGAAATGACTTTTTAACCTACCACCCAAAACTTAAACCCCTCTTTCATGATACATGCATGGAAAGGAACTACTAACCTTTTTACTAATGTTTGGTGTAGATCCTTCATTGTGCTTTGCCCGCTTACTTGTGCTGCTCCTTCCAAAGTTAACTTGCAATCAAGACAAAACACTACGCATGCATGCTACTTTTCTACTTGAGGGTTAGAAATTAAGCATAAATTACACAAATCATAGATAAATCATGCATTGGGACGGGAAAAGTATTCCTTTATTATTTTCAAAATGAATCAACTTACAATCAAAGTCGAGATCGGCCACCGCTCCTTGATCATGATCCTGGGCTCCTCCTCTTCTTTTTTCCTCCAACTGCTTTGTGTTAATTCTCCTTAGGCTTGAGGAAAGGCTAAAGGGTTGGGACAATGGATTCGGCAAATGGGCATAGTTTCTTTGCTATAATTTTTCCTCCTCCAAATAGTACCCCTACCCCTTCTTTTATAGGCTAGAAGGAGCCAGGATTTTGGACGAACTCTCGGCCATGCATGGCCGGGAGTTTCAGTTAACTGACCCATAGCTTTTGTCCCGTCGACAACTTTCCTATTTTTGTGTTTTGTTAGGTAAACGTGGGCTGTAGTAGGCCTTCCAGCGTTCACACGCGTATAGTAGTGGGTTAGGACGTGTGTGCCTTTACCCAAGAGGATTTTCATAAATATTGTTCAGCAGATGTTTTGGCAATGAAGGGATATGAGTTGGCCTGATGCCAGGTAAGCATGTGTGGTGCAATTTAGGGTTATAACACTAGGGGCACATCCATAGGGATTTCCATATATTTGGCTCACTCCATTACACAGAAGAACTACTTCTTCACTAGTGCTCAACCACTAGGATCATGTTCACCTGAGCTTGTCCACAGGAATGTCCACTCAACAGATCTTCTTTCCCACTTCATTACATAGGAGTGTCATCTGGAGTTTCTCATCAACTCTCTCCTCAGAGGAGTCTAATACATCATCTTCATTTCCATCTCATGACGATGCACCCAACACTTTGGGATTTCACACGTTCACCTTGTGCTAAGCCATAGGCATGTCCAACTCTGCAGATATCCTTTCTCATTGTGTTACACAGGAGAATCATATGGAGTTCTTATCAACTCTCTATAAGGAGGCCATCTCTACATTCCAACTCTGTCTCAGATAGGAACCACAAACCCCTCTCAAGGGATCTCTCTCAGGTTTGTGTCCTGGAGAATGTCTCACATAGTTTCAATCATCAACACTCCCTCTCAGCTAGGGAGGCATTATTCATCATGCCAAGTCTCACACAGATGTACTTTGAACTTTGTCTTGGCTATAGTTATCAACACTCCCTCTCAACTAGGGAGGTATCCTTCACCAAGTTAATTTGGTGAATATGTCTGCAATCTACTCATGTGTAGGAAGGTACTGCATGTGTACTTATTTTCCTCTGCATCATGTCTCTGATATAATTATATTTTATCTCAACGTGTTTTGATCTATCATGAAACACTGGGTTCTCAAAGATCTTTACACACATCTCTGGTTCATCATAGGATCCATTTCATGATCAAGTAAATATTTCAGAAGCTTGTGAAGCCATATTGTTTCACACACTCAATGCTACATACTCTACTTCTATGGTACTCAAGGATATAGAGTTTTTTTTCCTACTACATCAAGAAATCATGGCAATCTTCACGATAAAACAACAACCAGATGTGCTTTTCTATTCCACTTTACTTTCTATCCATTCTGCATATCCCTACAAACTTAATTATTCACTGGAGACATATCATAGGCCATATCTAACTGTACCTCGTAGATATCTCAATACATGTTTCATTGTTTTCCAATGAGTCTGTCTCAGCTGACTCATGGAATGAATAAGTACATTCACTACATAGCATGAACCAAGTCTAGTTTTAACCAGATACATTAGTGATCCAATCAATTGTGAATCAATATCATCTGAATCATCATCATTCATTTTCTTCAAATCCATCACCGTGGTTTTGCATTCTATCATACTGAACTTCTTTAATATTTCCACTATATTTTCCTTGACAATCTCATTGGTACTCTGCCATACTTCTTGTCCCAATAAGTAGTGCATCATACTCATATCCTTCATCTTGAAATCATAATTCAAGGCTTACTTGTATCCAACAACAAGGATTTCTGAATAAGTCATCCAAATCAGGCTCTCGTCGCCAATACTATAATAATATAGGTTTGGATCATCAATACTCTTGTTGAAACCAAAACTCATCAAGAATCCATCCATTTGATATAGTTTCCAACTCATGTATGGTAGTACGGATGGAAGTGTATCGGGCTTACTGGATCAAGTGTCTCATCATAGACAACTCCCTCTGTTTGTGAGAATATTTTGGCTATATATATCGCTTTGTATTTCTCGACACTTCCATCAGTTGCATGTTTGATCTTATAGATCTACTTGGAAGTTACCATAGACTTCTCTTATGGTATCTGAACAATATCTTATACACGATTCTTTTAAGATATACTGGTATTCTTTTGTTATGGCATGTTTCCATACATGTTCTCATGTTTCTTCTCCAAGACAAGGATGCTCAAAATCAATGAAGTGGCTCATGACTAAAGGATAGCTCAAAAATATCTTTTTATTTCTTGGGATGTGCCTTGAGGGGCTTGTATGTTCCTCTGCCTCCTACATAGTGAGCCTAAGAAGGACTTTTATGCCCTACTGCAATATTTCTGGACATATCAACTCGAGAAATTGGATCATCTAGAATAATGTTTGTCTCCCTCTGAAATGTTCAAAGGGGAGAAGGTATTGTCTCACTACCAATATCCATTTGAGATTCATTGGATCTTTGAAAGGATATCTCTTTTTCAAGGACAACATCTATGTTTGTCTCAATCTGTCTCTTACCAGGAATGTCGATCTGGATGTCTTCAAAGATTCACTATTATCCCATAAATGTATCCTTTCTCCCTGAAGGATATAGCTTGTACTTCTTCTCTTTGGGTACATGAAAATACATTGGGCACCCAAATATCCTGAAGTGTTCAGTCTCAGGCTTCAATCTGGTGAACGCTTCTTTGGGAGATTATGTTTTTCAAAGTCTGGTGAAGACTCTTGTTCTGAACATATATTGTGTCATGCATGATTCTTCCCATAGAATCATAGAAATATTTTGATCATGCATTATTGCATTGGTTTCTTCAATGATGGTTCTATTCTTCATATTTCTCAAATATTTTTAACTCCCTCTGATTCAAGTGACTCACTCTGAAGGATAAACATATTACTTTGTTGTTAATCTGTTTGGAACAAGAAAACAAGAGGAACCAAAATAAGAATATCTCCTAAAGGATAATAATGAGTACATCTCTAGAATCAAAACAATTTAAGGATTGTTATCACAGCTACAACACCTACCTGTAATGTAGAAAACTTTAGAAATATAGCTTAGAGGAATGGCAATTACAACAATCAAACCTGGAATCTTCACTTCCAATGTGTTGTTCCTCTAAATGCACTGAGATCCCTCTGGATCCATGGCTTCAGAAAAAGGTTCCTTCTTCCTATAATTTTCCTCATGACAATGATACAAATAATATATATACAAGTGCATACCTGAGGGTGTTGATATGATTTCTCTAATGGAAACTGATTGATCCCTATCCTCTTGACATCTTCATGAAGAAGGTAGTCACAGTGTCACCTTTTTGTATCACCCACAATAATCCTTCCTCTGAAGTCTTTGTCTTCCAGGAAATTGAATTTGCTTGATCCATCAAGCTTATATTCCATCATAGTTCTATTCATCATAATTTTAGATTCTTCACAAACCCTTGTCAACTGGGATAGAAAACCTAACAGCTAGGCTAGGATAGCCTACCTTTTAGGTTTTGTTGGACTTAATGATTTCCAACAATAAGACTTTGAAATATAGGAGAACACTGGTGAGCTAAAGATCTCCTTCAATGAGTTGCAGAAACCCTAATTCTAAAATTTCTGTAGAAATTAGCGAAACCCTAGAAACCCTAGGGCCAAAATTTCAAAATGCTCGGAATTTCACTCTGAGAGTCTCTAGAGGTGCATTGGAGGAGGTCATACTCTCCTATTCAAAACGTATCCCCAACGTTCAAGTATTAAGTTCGGAAACACCTCAGAAAGGAGGGTCGTACAAATTTTCTGGAAACCCTAGGAGGGTTGTACGGTTCTGTAGAAAAGAGAGGAGACTGGTAGATGTTTGTACAATGGGTTCTTCAAGACCTATTCTTTGATACAATGTTAATATTTCAATATACATTTTTAATCATGAATTTCATTCCATTTTATCATTTAACTTAACCATAACCAATAATGTTGCAGCAACCAAGATCACAAGAAGAAGCACCATGCACAACAACACAAGAAGTATCCTGGAAAACCCCTCTCAATAACGGAAGAAAACCCATCCAAATCCTTTGCTATATTCTTCAAGAAAAATACCTTCACCAACAATAAAACCTAGCACATAAGAGGGTGCTTGCAAACCCTAGAAGACTAGTGCCCAAGAGAGGTGCACACTTTTCCCAAGAAGGTATACTTGCTGAAATTTCCAAACTCACACAAAAGATATGATTCCTCAATGGGGAATTTAACTTTACTTATATTAGACTTGTCCTATTAATAGAAGTGTCTATTGGCACAATAGGTCCGACCTATTTATCTCATAATATAATTAATATTAACAAGATTAATTATCTTTTACATTAATTATCAATTACAATAAGGGGGCCAACCTGTACCCTTTACATTACAATTAGGGTTACAGGAAGGTCTGACTCTTGAACAATATAGAAAGGTATCTCATACACCCACTAGTGCTCATCCACTAGGGGCACATCCATATGGATGTCCATATCTCTGGCTCACTGCATTACACAGAAGAACCACTTCTTCACTAGTTCTCAGCCACTAGGATCACGTTCACCTGTGCTCATCCACAGACATGTCCACTCAACAGATCTTCTTTCCCGCTGCATTAGACAAGTAAATCATATGGAGTTTCTCATCACCCCTCTTCTCAAAGGAGGATAATACATCATCCTCATTTATTTCTCATGATGATGCACCCAACACTTTGGGATTTCACACGTTCACCTTGTGCTCAGCCACAGGCATGTCCAACTCTGCAAATCTCCTTTCTCATTGTGTTACACAGGAGAATCATCTAGATTTATTCTCAACTCTTTGTAAGGAGGAGGTCATCTCTACATTCCAACTCTATCTAATATAAGAACCACACACCCCTCTCAAAGGCTCTCTCTCAGGTTTGTGTCCTGGAGAATGTCTCACGTAGTTGCAATCATCAACATATACTTGGTCCATTCACCACTAGCAAAGCCCCTTGGATGAATGAATCATTTACCCTTGGTCATATCAATACTATCATAGCCTCGTACATGACCAATATGAGATAATTTATGTCTGATGCTATGGGGCATTCACTACTAGTAGAGCCCCATAAGTGAATGAATCATTCTCCTTTGGTCATATCAACACTAGCACATCCCTATGCAAGACCAATATGGGAGAATGTATGCATGATGTTATTTCCTGGAGGACATCAACATACCTAGGTTTTTCGCCACTAGCATAGCCCCGTGCATGACTAATCTGGGAGAATGTATGCCCAATGTTGAAACATCAACAATCATCACTATCCAAATCAACATGACTAATCATGTGTATCAACCTCCTCAACAAAGTTAGCATGGCAAATTTGGGAGGATATCTTGCAATCTTCTCATATGTGGATAAGTACTAGAGATTCATTTCTCCCTTTTGTACCATGTCTCAGATGAAGTCCTATAATAAGCTTCTGAAGTTGCACCACTTCATGATTTGTGACACTAGATTTGACATACTTTGTCTCTACTATGTTGAGTGCTACAGAATCCTACTTCCAACTTATCTTAGAAATTTTAACTGATTCGAAGATGAAACAACACCTTGAGGTGCTCAATATGTCTATTGCACTCCTTTCTCAATCAAAATGTGTATATCATTGTAGACTCACTTCATCACCTAAGAAAACCATATCCAACTATACCATGCTTTGTTTCCACCCACTAGAACTGCCTTGAATTCAACCAAATACTGGCTCAAGGTGCTCACTGCAAAGAAAATATTTGGCCTGGAATTAACAAGGTACATCAAGGATCTAATCAAATTATTGTACATCGTGGTATCCAAAAAATATGAATCTAAAGTAGAATCACTCAACTTATTCATATTTTCCATCATAGGTGTAGTCATGGCTTGCATTCCATCATACCAAATCTCATCAATATCCCCTGAATGAGGAAGATCTCATATGATCTTTGTCACACCTACAATCCCATAGTACATCTAGCCAATATCCTTCATCTCAAACTCTGAGGACAACTCCCTCTGTCACTGGAGTAAGTCCTGATGTCCAGTTTTCCCCACTGGCTGCTCCCTCTATCACTGAGACAAAATCCATACCCAGTCTTCCTGAATGGTTTCCTCCTCTGTCATTGTATCAAGATATATTGAAACAAGTGTATCCTCCCAGGAGATATCACATCTCCTTGAAGCCTCCTCAAATTATGACACCTATCTGTCAGTCTTGGAAGATGTCTCTCTCCCACCTAAACCTAAGGAGGGGACTCCCTCTAAATGATCGACTCTCCCTCTGAGCCAACTGACTCTCTCTAAGATTAGGCTCACTCTGATTCTACATGCTCCCTCTAAATATTGACTCCCTCTGAGTCTATACAATCTCCAGAGCCATATTCTCCCTCTACATCTATTGACTTCCTCTAAAGTATGATCTCCTATGAACTATCCTGGGAGGTTTCTCCTCCCTACTGGATCCTAAGGGCTAACTCCCTATGAACTTTGGCTCCCTATGAGATGGTAGTTGGTGGGGTCATTTTCCTCAGCATTGGTGGAGCCACATGCTCCTCCTCATAACTGGAAGGTTTGGAATCAATTATGTTACTCCATGTAACTCAAGAATCCATGAAGAGTTGCATGTCTCAATGCATCTTGCAACATATCATGAATCCATGTTGGCCTCTTCCTAGTCATTGTAATGTCTTTAGGTAGATCCATTGTCCCTTCTGGACCTACTGACTCTTCTTGATGTTCTAAAGAGTAAACAACTAAAATTGAGGGATATGTATGATCATCTTTCAGAGCCTTCTTCTTCTCACTATCAATCTCCATGTGGAGCACTTTGTATCCCACAAAAGTATCCTTATTTCTAGAAGGTTCTACGGTCATGTACACAACTCTATGTCTGGATATTTTTCTCCATGTCTCAAACTAGATACCATCTAATATGTTTCCTCCTACAACCATCACTATAGCTCCATCTCAAAGCTACCACCTGTGACTTGCCCAGAACAAGAGCAGTAACAAGGGAAAATAGAAGACAAGAACAATATTCTTATGAATAGGAAACAGAAATAAGAACAACAAAAAGTAGGAACAAGAACAATCGTCATTATATCTCTTTATTAGAGTTATCACATGTGACCTTCCTAGAACAAGAACAAGAATAAGAAACAAAGAACAATAACAACACTTCTCTAGTGTTGTTACTACTCATTCCTTCATGGTAACCTTCCTAGACGAAAACAAGAACAAAAAACAAGAGAAATACTTTTCTAGTGTTGTGACCTCCATAGTAACCTACCCAGGACAAAGACAACAACCAAGAATATCTCCTAGAAGAGATCAATTTAATCTTGTAAATAAGTGCATCATTAGTACTAAACAATGAGAATTTACATAATGATCATTGTATAACAATATTCAAAACATTTGATAGAAAAAATACTCAGCAGTAATAGAACTCTAACAACTATTGTCATGATTACAATATTTATTTGAGATACAACAATATAAAAATATCAAACTTGATATTCAAACTTGGAGTATTAATTTCTAGGGAGGGTGCCTTATTCCTTCAAATGCACTAGATCCAATCATCTACTTGATTCATTGCTTGGATAAGGTCCCTTATACATCCTTTTCAAACACCCTCTTACTCTGCTAAATGATATAACTTGGAAACATATATAAGTGCATACCTCTGAAATTTGTAACACCATACAACTTGTCTTCTAATCGAAAAATGGACACCATCAGTAATGAGGAAATCACAAAATCAAGATAGCAGAAAGTTCAATGTCCAGGAAAATTGTTGGTTGTGGAGCCTGATTATCTTCCTGATTCAGAGGTCCTTGCTTTCAGCCGTGTTTATACCCCAAAAGTATGTACACTCTTCCACGCAGGGGAGTGTAGAGGGGGGTACCCCCTCTGCAGGGTCCAGGGGGGCTATCCCCTCAGCTGGGGGGTCTGGGGGCAAGCAGGGGTTCGGGGATGAAGTCCCCAAAGGAAAAAATTGCCTTGTAAATGTATATTGTAATTTCATTGTAAATCTGGACCATTCATTATAAGGTCACAGATCTAACAGTAGAGATTATGTTAGGGTTTTTGTTGGATAATAATAAAGGAAGGACCTGGAAATTTCTCTAGTGGACGTAGCCCACACTGGATGAACCATGTAAATATGTGTCTCTCTTGTATTGTGTATCTTTTGTGTTTTGTTTCCGCATTTGTTTTATTTTATTTCTCTATGGTCCTGTTTTTCTAACAAAAATGTCAATAAAACCTAAAATTTCAACTTTGATGGAAATTCAAACTGAGAAGTGTAGTAGGTTTTCTAGGGTAAGGCGAGTTTCTCTATACAAAAAAATTTCCTCAAATCAGCCCAATAACTACTTAGTGAGCTTCACAAAGAAAGTTGTTGCAACTGCAGTAGTGGGTTTTAGGTGAAATTTCGAATTTCACCAAGATGCAATCTGAGACCACTAGGGGATGTGTTATTCTAGGGTGAGATGATTTATGGAAAAATTAAATTCATCATCCTCCAATAATTTTCTCAATGATCTTGACAATTTCAAGTCTGTGAAGTGGTAAATTACAGCGACAAACATAAATTGTGCAATGGAAATATTTCAACTAGCTATGATACCATGTTGGATTTTTATGATTCTCAAATATGATGGTTATTTCCTTATGATTAATAACAGTATTCACTTTCATACAACAATTATCATAGAATAAATATACACTGGAAATCCCAACTATAACAATGCATCGAAATAACAAGATCTAGAAATATTAACCATGCACAATAGACACAAGAACACAAGAGTTTATCCTAGGAAACCCAACCTTGGGAGAAAACCCAACAACCTTTCTATAGAATAATTCAATCCAAGATATTACCAGTACATCACCATCAATAGTCAAAATACCATATAGAGAAGATCCTCCCCAAGGTTAGCATCACCAATACCTAGCACCTCAATAAGATAACCAAGAGAAACCAATAATATCCTTCCCAAGTGTGGCGCACTCATCAAGATACCAGAAACCCAAAAATAGCAAAATTAGCAAAAATGCTATCAGACTTTCCAAATGAAATTATCCAGTGATGTATTTATATTAATCTAGGCTCTTGTATGGGGATGAATTCTTATTATGGGTCTTCAAATTACTTTATTATTTTATGTCTTTTACTGGTGAGGCAGAATTCTCTTCCTGTGTCTTCAATTTCTTCCTAGAGCTTGTGTAATGGTGTATATGGGTCTTCTTGTACTTTCTTGTGGAGAATGACTTGCTCTAAATTAAAAATATTCAACACTTTGCAAATTGTAATCTTAATTCAAATGTAATTGTTTGAGGCGTTTAATAAAATATGAGTAAGGACTTGTTATCACTACAGATTTTATGCCATATACTCCACATAAATACTAATGGAGAATAAATAGATTTCAATTTTTTCACTACACTATGATATGTGATTGAAGAATAACAAATGCCCCATCTTTTGTATTCACATTGTATGCAAGTATTTTTCGATCAAAAAATATTGACATTAAAAATTACTTTGAATATTAATAGAAACAATATGTACATAGATTTAATACAAAAAAAGGTGGGTCATACATGGTGCAGACACAAGCACTATAAAACACCTACAAAACTCACAAAATAGGATGGATTAAGACAAAACACCAAAAGAAAATATCCTATACACAATAACAATAGAGTATCAAAGCCCATGGTGTCATAATTCATCAAATCGAATGCACAAAATGTTGGGGAAAGGGGTGGAACCTGTAACAAAAAAGACATACAATTTTGTAAATAATCGAAGAGGGAATAAAATTTCAAAGAAAAATTGTGGCATCTAAAGAAATCATTACAACACTTAAGCAAACCGCACTATGATCAAAACATCACAGTGCATATTGGACCTTGATATCTCCATATGATATCAACTTGATCGTTTGATGATCGTGACCCAATGGGTCTACTATTTATAGGCTCAAGATATAAGCAACTTCCACATAATCAGGAAGATCTTGTCCACATGCAACTGTCGGTTGTTAGATTTGACTCATCAAATCTATGCTATCGAGTCATATCAGCAAGGATGCTCGACCCGACTGCCTATGCATTCAACTTGTAGTCGATTGTTGAGTTTTTCGATCCACTGCTCGACTATGTTTGACTGCTAGTCAAATTTGCGACCGACAAGCATGTCAACTCCTCGACCGACTAATGTATAAATCTGGTCCATCACTGATATGGGATCTTTTCATCATGACTTATGAAGAATTGTATTAAATGAGCATAAATTAAAGTGCACCATTAAAGAACAGAAAACTTAAAATGAAGATACATAAGCATCAGATCTGAACACAAAAACTTGATAATGGGAGTTCATCCCTTGTGGACTACGTCTTCGGGTCCTACTCTCAAATGGGTAGGCTCTTTCATTAACTCGGCAAAAGAATTTGGAAAAAACATAAATATACCTCATTCTGAAATCAAACTGCAGAAATAATGCTCAGATCAGAAAACAAACATCACCACTGAATTCGTGGCGTTGAATTACCCAAAAATGATTGTCTCCATGCTCTGATTCGACTCTAACACTCCTAGGAACAAGAATAATTTCATCTTGGTTTTTGTGCCATTTGCAACCTGCAATGATGATTGTCCTTTTCCTTGAAGTATGTTCCCACAGGTTTGTACGGTTCGCGCCTCTTCCCCGAATCTGGGTGGATTTCACCTTTTAAGTAATAACTATGGGTGGATGTACCAAGAGGTACCCGTGGCGCATTGGTTATGGGTGAATTCATTAAGGCTTGGGCATTAACATAGGTTTCGAGGTCAAATCCCACCGAACTCCATTTTGGTGTGTTGGTTATATATACACACACACACACACACACACACACACACACACATTGCAATATATATTTCCCGCTAACTTTAGCGAAGTCTATAAGTCCTTCCAATTGCTGCTAAAATTGGCGTGGTCCGCCAGATTTGGCGGACTTGCCATTTTTTTAAATTTGAAATTCATTCACGGGTTGATATTGGACGTTTCATGGATGCCATGTGTCACCCGCTAATTGGGCCACGTGGTGCCCATTGATTAGTCCACCTATCTTCTGACGTCAATCACCTTGTTAATCTATACCTCACATGTGGCGCTTCTTGGGTGGTGCCACGTGGCATTTCCTGGAGGTGCCATGTGGCACTTTTCTATTGGTCCACATGGACCCTTGAAAAGACCATTGGTGGGTGACAATTGGAAGCTTCCATTGTTGCCACATGGCATTTTGACGTCAGCAGTCATCATGCTGACATCACCCTACCATATCAGCTACCGACGTCATCACTACAGATGATGATGTGCCCCCCTGTTGACTGGCCCTGTTTGATCGCAACTTTGACCGTGAATATCTTTCAAACCGTAACTCTGTTTGATGATTCATTTGCGTCATTAGAAATATTACGACACACTCTTCACGATTATACCGTTTTCACTGAGTTTTGGGAACGTTGAATTTTTTCCCTTTCTTTGTCTTCTAGATCCATTCTGAACGTTTTGAGTTTCCTCTATGAGTTCTAAGTTATTCTTAGCCTTCTTTGGATCCTTTTTGGCTCACTCCTTCCCAATGAGATCTTTTTGGACCACCAAAAGATTTCATCAATCAACAGGTAAGTGAGGGGCTTTCTCCCTCACTCTTTCCTTCTCGATCTGCCATGCCTTGCTAGACTGTGTACCTTTTAGGTGTACTCGAAGATAGGTAATGTCATTCCTGCATGAAATCCTCAGTATTTGATATAGGATGACATATTACTTTTCCTTGATTGCTTGGCTGACTCGGTGAATCCTCTGAATGAACTTGCGGGCTACATCTCTCTCCCTAACATCTTTCCCATACAACAAGTCCAAGGGGATCTTAGGTAAATACCCAAGACAAATCTCAACTGGTGAATCTTGAGTGAAAGAAGACATGACTTGATCATACATAGGTTGGACATACAATAATTGATCATCCCATGACTTAGGATGATCGCTGCAATATCCTTGAAGCAACTGGACCACCCTGCCATTTACCACCATCGTCTGTTTGTCGGCTTGTGGATGGAAAGAAATGTTCCTCCCCATCACGGTGTCCATGAGCTGCCACAAATTTGTCCAATATTCTCCTAACAATCGAGACTTTCGACCAGAGATAATGAACATGGACAACCCGAAATGGACCCTTACATACTGGTATAACAAAAGAGAAACATGCTTGTCATGCAACCTATCCATTGCTACACCTAAGTAGACATGAATCATACTAGACATGGGTAATCCCCTTACAAAATCCACTGAAAAAATTTCCCAAGGATAAGAGGAAATAGGAAGTGGTGTGTACAGCCCTAGCCTTTCAATAGTGGGCTTATAAAAGTACAACACACATTCCTTTACAATAGTGGTTACAAATATTTTCCTCCAAGGAAAATGCAATCCCTATAAATACATTACAATTCCATAATGTCTAAGTACAACTGAAACAAAACCTTCTTCAGTTACATGCACTTCCTTGTAGGAAGGAAAGCAAGGTTTATTCAAATGGTGGAGTAAGTTGTCCTGCAAACAAAACTTCTTCACCTGCAAACCCTGGAAGATCCCACATACATATTTGAAGATTTAATCATTAATATACCATCCATCATTATTGATATGAGCTAAGGAAACATTATTTAAAATAATAGATGTAATAGTAGGATATCTAAAAGGCATGTTTGTCCTTATGACATTGGTATTGGCACTGGTCTCAAACTTGCATGGTTGTGGAAGGTCAAGTAAGGCGAGAATTGGCACACTATCGATATTTAAAGTGTCGAACGTCTTTTGTTGGCTGGCTTCCCACTGAAAGACCTGTCTCATCTCAAGCAATTCATTCTTATGAAAAGGATCAAGAGAATTAACAACATCAGAGTTATCTTGGCATTCCCCTTTTACAATCGTGAGTACAAGATTTGTGTTAGTGTTTATAACACTTTTTACTTGGCCTAAACTAACAAGTGTTGATTTTTTTTTATGCTGTGAGATTTAAGATGGTATTTGTTTTCCTTTTGAAAGAATATAGCCTTTCTATCATACATATAGGGACTCCCTAATACAATACCACAAACATCCAAAGGAACCACATCTATATCCACTTCCTCTATCATCTTAGAAGCAATAGAAAACCTCAACCTACACTGCTTAGTGGAATTTAACTTTGCTTTATCAGATACCCAACCGAGAGCGTAAGGTTTATGGTGAGTTCTTGTGGTTAGTTCCAATTTCTTAACAAGTGTCTCTGATATTAAATTGACTTGGGAACCTGGATCAAATAATCTGTCTATATTTGTATGTTTCGATAAAACTCTTATGTGGAATAGTGCACTTCTCATTTTATCATCATCATGTGATTTGTTTAAAGAAATTGAACATGTGTAAAAGGAATCGTTACCTTGCATCCCAACTACTGCGATCCTTTCTTCGTCACCTGAATTAGAACCAAGATCATGTTGCACTGTAGCAATGGTCTTTGGCTTCCCCTTGCCTCCAAACTTCTTTGGCCTTAACTATGGATGTAGTTTCCAACAATGTTCACTATCATGACCAGTTTTCTCGCAATGGATGAAAGAGGGTTTTCCTTCTTCCTTCTTTGATGTTGTTGTTCTCTTGTCCTTCCCATTTCCTTTCCCATTGAAATGGTTTTTAGATTGCTTGAATGGATTTTCCTCCTCTCCATGCTTACCCCTGCTTTCAAAGTGAGTGACTTGATCACAAACTTCGTCAAGACTGGTGGGGTTAAACAATAGTAAAGTATGACGAATATAAATGTGAAGTGGGCCAATATAATTCATTAATGTTTCATAGGAATCTAAAGGAATGTTTAGTGCAAGTTATTTCTTCCTAAATTCCTCTATGAAACTTTGGACAATTTCACCTTTACTTTTCCTTAAAATTTTCCATTCCATCATTGCTTTATGTAAATACCCCAATGGATAAAATTTCTTCCTTATCATTGATTTAAATTCTGACCATGAGGAAAGAATCTTACCACACTTACTTTTGTCATGAAGCTTGCTCTCCCACCATACGAGAGCGGTGCCTTCCAACCGAAGAGAAGCCAGTTGCACTTTAACTTCCTCTTCATCAATATGTTGGACACGGAAATGCACTTCAACTTCTTGGATCCAATTATCTAGCTTTTCAGGATTAGCATCTCCATTAAACATAGGTAAAGAAAATTTTACATCAAGCTTTAATAATGTTTTATTAAAAGAGGCTTTATGGATAGAATGATGAGAATGATGAGAATGCTCAGAGGAAGAAGAACTAGAACTTTAAGGTGAAGAGGGAGGCTTAGGAGGATCTCCTCCAACCCCTTGGTTTACCAAAGCATCATCATATGCATGTGATTCCTCTTTCTTCCCTTTTTTATTCATCCTCTTCTCGTAATATCCATACATTCACTTGACCATTTCTGACATGTGATAAAATACCATGTGAAATTTTTTCTCATGTTCATCACGCTTATCCTCTTCTGCTGATCTAAAAATGAAGAAGACTTGTATTCTTGAAATTATTTGCAAGTAAAATTTATGTGTTAAAATGCAAATGGATCAAATTTGCAACACAACTTTAATAGGATTTACTCATTCAAGATGCATATAAACAACAGCAAAATCAGTGAACAGAAAACACATAACACAACAAATGATAAAGGAGTTCACCCTTCTCTTGGGCTACATCTCCTGGTCCAGCTTCCAATGGATCATTTGTATTATTTGCTCAAAGTGATCAAAAATGTTCTTTACAATGCTCAAAATGCCAAATAGACTACTCCAATGGCTTCAGAACGTCCAAAAACACCTAGTTGGGATTTTTCGACACCTCGTTTGGCCAAAAAATGAAGATAGGCTTCCTGGAAATCCCCCCTTCAAGCTTGTTGTCTCTGCATCTACAAAACGCACCCTTGTTGGCTCAACCTAGCCCACACACATATTTAAGCGTAAAAACTTAGCAACGGATGCAACCGCGCGAACTGTGCAAATTGTAGAACAATTACGGGTGCACCTAGCCCCTAACCATCAAGGGCAAGGTCGTATTACCCATGCGACCGTGTGCTAGCATCAACATAGGATCTCGTTCCATAAGCCAATGGTCAAAGGCCAAATGGAAGGTTGTTTGTATAACCATTGGAACAAACACAACCGCACGCGTGCTCGTATGGTATAGCTTTGGGTCATATGTAATACAATGTGCGACCAAGGGCTAGGGCTAAGCCCCGGCCCGGTTGCGCCCCAAACTACACGCATATACAAACTTTTAAATATATTTCACCATATATATTACAAGGAACAACTAGTGGCGCGCCAGTTGGTGGCTCTTTCCAAGTCTTTACCCCCTACCCGGAGGTCGCAGGGTCGACTCCGGCCAACGACATAAATTTTAAACCAATAAATATATGACACATGGCAGCCATTGATTGGGCCACGTGTCGTCATTCCGTTCGTTGACAAACATGCCATGTCACATGCCAATTGTCTGAATAAATATCTTCCACATGTTGTACAACTTTCCATGTGTCGTACGACCTTCCACATCAGCATCCGTACGGACTATACGGACTGTACAGTCAACACCCCCTTTTTTTACCTATTTGTAAATTTGAACAGAACGTGATATCTCTCGCTCCTGACGTCCGTTTGAACCCAAACGAGTTGCATTGGGTTCGTAACGATGAGGCCTATGCTCTTGTTCGATTTGAAGTGATTCCGAGCACTTTGAATTTTTGAGCAAAATTTGATCCCCTGATCACACCTCCCCATTGGAAAGCTTTTGGACCTCCAAAAGACTATTTTCAGTCTATCTGAAGATGAGGGTATAGCTCCCTCACATTTCCAACCTCAATCCACTTGGATTTTCTTGGATTTGTACCTTTAAGACCAACTCGAAGATACTCCACATTTCCTCGTTTTGAAGTTCACATTCTCCTGTTAAGGATGGTGTCTTCATGCAATTCTGTAAGAGATTCTGGGGAAAAATCATCTATAGAAGGAATCTAAACATGCTCTCCTTGATCATCAATCAAAGGAGGCTCATACAATTTCAAATTGTCAACATTAACAACTGCATACATTTGCATATAAGGAGGCAAATCTAAACGAAAGGTATTGTTACCAATCTTGTCGATAATCTTGAAAGGACCATATCGAATCGGTTTCAATTTTTTACCTTCTCCTTTAAGCCTCTCCTTATTGATATAAATCCAAACTTCATCTCCAACTTGGAAACTGTGATCAACACGATGCTTGTCATGTCTTGTCTTGTACTTGGCTTGACTCTTTTCCAACTGCTCTTGCACCATTTGATGTATCGACTGAATTTGTTCAATGAACGTTTCTGCCCTATCAATGTCATATTGAACTTCAATAGAAATATCATTCCCAAAGATAAAATCTAAAGGAGATTTGGACAAATAGCCAAAACAAGCTTCAAATGGTGACGTTTGATTTGAAGAGTGCTTAGCTCGATTGTAAGCATGCTGAATGTAGTGTAAATGTTCATCCCAAAGTTTAGGATGCTTGCTGCAATAAGCACGAAGAAGATGCACCACTGTTCGATTTACCACTTTTGTCTAACCATCTGTTTGCGGATGAAAAGTTGTGCTCTTTTTCAGTTTGGTGTCCATGAGTGCCCATAAACTCGACCAAAAAATTCCAACAAATTGAGAATCCCGATCAGAAATAATGGATTTAGGCAATCCAAAATGCACCCAAACATTTTGAAATAACATTTGTGCCATTTGTTCAACTGCAATATGCTTCGTACAAGGCATCAAAATAGACATTTTGCTAAATCAATCAACCACAACATAAAGATAATCATGATTTCGTCTAGACATAGGTAAACCTCCTACAAAGTCCATGGAAATACTTTCCCAAGGACGAGAAGGAACCATAAGTGAAGTATACAAACCCAACTTTTGATTGCTAGGTTTACTTGTGGCACATAACGAACATCCTCGAACATATCTTGAAACACTTTCATTCATTTTAGGCCAGTAGCAGTATCTTTGCAAATTAGCCACTATCTTGCCTAAACCAAAATGACCAGCAATAATTCTCTTATAATGTTGATTCTTTCCCCCTGTGGAATACATAGCTTGCCAAGATGATACAAAATATTATCATGCACATGGTAATCCAATTCCTCGACATGGTTAGAATGACACAAAGTTTCATATACTTCTTTAAAATCAGTATCCAAAGCATATTGCTCAACATAACTTTCATGCATGATAGGACTATGCTTAAGAATAATTGAAGCACTAATAATAGGCCTTGAAAGCATATCAGCAACTTTGTTATAAATGCCCTTCTTATACCTGATGACCAAGTGAAATTGTTGAATAAAACCCATCCATCTGAAGTGCCTAGATTGTTGTAGCTTTGTTTGTGATTGTAAGTATTGCAGTGGTTGATGGTTAGTGTGTACAATGGTTTCTTTCCCCAACAAATAATGTTTCCATTTTTTCACACTTTGTACCAATGCATACAATTCCTTATCATAAGTAGGATAGTTAATCACGGCACCATTAAAAGTTTCATAATGAAAACAAATGGGCTTACCATGCTG
>ML785210.1:249301-265822 GCA_009831015.1 Picea engelmannii | reverse complement strand
TAATATTAAAATATTATTCCAAGCCTAAGCCCCCTAGGCTTAGCCCCTAGGCTCATCACTCAGCCCCTTTCCCACCTTCCAGCTCCTAGTTCCTTGCCCACTCTGTGGACGCTCAGTCCCCCATCACTCATTCATCGTGGTCGATATGCACTGGCGGTGTTTATATTTTATTAATTGATCTACATACATACAAGTACATCAACATGCTCCTGGCCTTCAACACTTAGGCTCCCTGGCCTAACAAAACACATAAGCCTACAGCTTATACAAGACTTGGCTCACCAGCCTATAGAACACATTTACAATTCTTTGCATAAAACATGATCTGTAACGGGGCTCGGCCTTGGGGACACTACAGATGGCATGTTGTTTTTTACTTTAAGTTTGTCATCTGGAGGACACATCACCAACATCATCTCCAACAACTTCAATTTTCTTGGCAGCTCATCTAGGTAAACAAGAAATAGGTGAACTAGGGTTCACTATAGTAGGTCGATCATAAGTTTGAGATTTTTCAGTCGACACGGGTGGAGGACCATTCAAAATCGAGATCGAAAAACTAGTGGACATAGAGGTCGACGATTGAGTTGAAACAATAACAAAGTTTGATTGTCCAATCAAATGATTGAAAAATGAAATAGGAGAACCAGTGTCAGAGAAAACATCAAAGGGTTCACCTTGTAGTAATCCAGAGGATAAATTCAACAACTTAATTCCAAAAGAATTCTCATCAAACCATACATTTCATCTGATAATGATTTGTCGTTTGACATGATAAAACAGTTGATAGGATTTCGACTCTTCATAGTAGCCAATCATGATGCAAGCATGACTCTTTGCATCCAACTTATTTTTGAAATCATAAAAAATGTGATCCCAGGAAACACATCCAAACACACAGAGGTGGCTGACTGAAGGATTTTTTCCATGCCATCGTTCAACTAGAGTCATGGAAGGAAAAACTCAAGTCGAGATGTGATTGAGCATAAATTTTGCACAATACACCACTTCATCCCAAAAGTGAGGAGGAATATCTTTATCCTGCAAAAGACATCTAGCCATTTCAACTAAAGTCTGATTCTTGCATTCTACAACTCCATTTTGATGAGGTGTGTGAGGAACCAAACGTTGCTAGTCAATACCATATCAAACTAGGTATTCTTCAAAAGGTTGATTTACATACTCACCACCATTGTTTGATCTTGGGCTCTTGATGGGTCAGCTACATTTATTTTAAGAAAAGGCTTGAAAATCATTGAACTTTTCAAAGACAAGGTTCTTATTCTTTAGAAAATAGATCAATGTGAAACAAGAGAAATCATTAATGAAAGTCAAAACATACCTTGCACCTTCCAGTGAAGGTAGATTGATGCAGAAGACATCGTTGTGAGCCAACTCCAGTAGGTTTTTTTCTCTCCATGTTTTACCAGAGTCAAAAGGTGCATGATTATGTTTTCCTAGCACATAGCCTTTACAAAATCCTTCAGGGGGAAACACTTTAGGTAAAATAGCAACCATGTTTTGAGTTGTTAATGCCTGCAAACTTCAGAAATTCAGTTTTCCAAGTCGTTCATGCCAAATTCAATTTCTCTCATCGATGTGAGAAACAAGAGAATTTGGTTAACTATCAGGTCGATCCATGTCACAAAATTTATATAGACTCCTTCGGGTCAAGAATCCCTCTAGTGACAATCGACTTACCTTTCTTCAAATCATAGGCATAGAACCGATCTGACCAAAATTATACAATCTTACTTGTTTGTGTTAATTGGGAAACAAACAACATATTGGCACTGTTAAGACCCTATAATTTATAGGGAAAATGGTATTCTGACTGATATCTATTTCAGGAAAGACACAGATTGCTCATGATGCATAGTGAAGATGTGAGGGTGGCAGAAAATGCTCAACACTGACCAAGCATAAACCAAGTACCTGCACGCAAACTTCAAAGCAAGTTAAATTTCCTGTGCATTTTGGGCAAGAGATTATGAACAATTGTTTTGTATGGAAAAGTTATATATGACAAATGTTTTGGTTTTTAATAACCTAAACTTTGGCTTTATTAGTCAAAATGAACAGTTGTTTTTTATGGAAAAGTTATATATGGAAAATGTTTTGGTTTTTATTAACCTAAACTTTGGCTTTATTAGTCAAATGTGGCCTTTTAGGCCAAAATTGTCCTTTGTAGGGATTTTTGAAATCTCATTGAAATTTTCCTTTGAAAAGGTAGTCCCCAGGCCTAGCTCCAAGACCCCGAGATTATTTAGCACGAAACATCATACAAGACAGTGCCCAAGTCAACACAATTTACAAGCCAACGACCAAGCGTCAAGCACAAGTAAGTAGCCTTGGGTTCACTTCATCTGAATTCAAAGTAACTATTGGCATATATCAACACTCATATATGTTTCCTCGTGCAAGTGGGACTAATCCCCAAAATTTAAAAAAATATATATATATATAACACAGGAATTTCAACCCCGTGCCAGGTGTCAGGGCGACTGTGCAGGTGCCCCAAAGGATGTGATCTTGTTGTTGTCAATTCTAAAGATCAGGCCACATATGCCCACGAGGAGCATTAGCATGTAAGATCACGAGGCAGAGTCTACAATGCAAATTACCAGGGAACGTGTTGAAAGCCTGTTATACATATCATAGGTCTGCAAAGCTTTAAAATATCCAATGTTAAATTGAATAATGTCCTCAGGTGTTGAAATTTCATGAGAAGGGTATTCAAAATCCGAGCTATTCAAACTTAAGGTTGTTCGATAGCCCAAGATGTCATGGAGGGTGTTGACAGTGCCTATAAATTTATTTATTTATGATTGTTTTAATTGGGACCCCCGATGCACGTATATTCGTCTATTGATGACAGACAGGAAAGCTATATGAATTGTCTCGACTGCTTGATAAGGTCAACTGCTACTTTGACAAGATAAAGACAGAGGTGGAGGCACTGGAGCAGGTCCAAGATCTGAAGGTGACTGCAAAGGTGGCCCTGAAACAGACTCATGTACTATGACCCCCAAGAGGTATATGAAGCCATGAGGCAATTAGATGAGACCCAAATCAGGACTGAACCAATATCGTATATTGATTTGGTTGAAAATTGATACATGGATGTAGATGAGGAGGGAAAAGTTAGCGCATGACCGAAGAGAATTGAAGAATTCAGGGGACCAACGGCCTTCATCGTTATTCCAGGTGCCATCGCCAACCAAAGGAGAAGTTTTTTAATACCAAGTGCTAAGTTTTAAAATGCTAAATCTAAAAACATGAGCTCAGTCGTCCTTACCCAAATCTGTGTATCCAAAACGCAAGGTTTTGTTGGCAGCACCTATTTTCTTGTATTTTTCTCTGCTAATACCTGGTAAACTGATTTCGAAAGATGGGCTATGAAGTTAGTAGTGGAGGTAGATATGCTAATGGAAAAAGCGATATGGATGGAGTTGTTTCCAATGGGGAAGACTTCCAAATGGTTGATGATGCATGGAAAACTCTGAATACGATTGTGCATTTTCTTTCCTCCAAGCTCATTTCATACAGGATCATGATTATTGCTCGGCTTATAATCTTGGGAATTTTCTTCCAATACCGATCCAGTGGATCCTCTGAAGGAACCTCCTCTTGTCATAGCAATTTATAGAAGTGATTTGTTGATATATGGCGTTAGGAATATATGGGGACTATTATGTGGTGCTGCTTCTTTTGGTTTTTGACTGGACTGTTGAAGATGTAACAAAATCCATTGTTTGTATGTCGTTGTCAAGGCCCCTTTTCACTAGTTACACATGGACTTTAAATGAATTGCAGGGTTAGGAATCACCATTGTAGATGACTTCAAATGTATCAAAGGTGATCGAGCCATGGGACTGCAGTTACTTCCAGTTGTAGTTGGATTCGACACTGTGAAATGGATATGTGTTGGGGAAATTGACATCACTCAGTTATACCTCAGGACGAGATGGAGCTAAAATTCGAGTTGGTACATATGAAGCTTTGGTCTCGGTTTATCAAGCATTGGATTCCACAACCTGTTCCTCAATGCTTACTTTCATAAAGAATGCTTTAAGTTTTGAGGACACACCAGTAGAAAGGTTGCAATAGATCAAGCAACTTTGTTATGTTACAGTCAAGCAATTTTAAGGCAAATTATTTGGGTAACCCTATGTGAGTGCTATCGTTAGGTGCTTTCTTATGTAAACAGTTAA
Source organism: Picea engelmannii (assembly GCA_009831015.1). NCBI lineage: Eukaryota > Viridiplantae > Streptophyta > Pinopsida > Pinales > Pinaceae > Picea > Picea engelmannii. Next base: position 261,608 of record ML785210.1, on the reverse strand, counting down.
TGAGAGTATTGGCATTGTTAGTGACACTTTAACAAGTTATGAAAGTGGCTACAAGGTCGGGTACACTGAATCAAAAGAGGTGGATTATATTTTGGTATTCAAATTGACAATGAGATAGGCAAAGGACAAGTGGTGATAAGATCCAGTTTTCAAGGCATCCAAAGAATACAAATGGAACAATATCCCAGCTTTTAGGCATTGATTGAGCCATTTAGCAGTCAGAGAACAAGGCATATTTGGTAGCAGTTACTCATTCGATGGAGAATATACAGGTGCAACTGAATTGAGTGAACTCATCATCATAGTCCTCTTCAGTATTAATAATCTCTAGCATTCAAGGTGTTCAAGTGGCATTTCCAGATTTCAAATCATTTTTTGTTAAGTCAGTTCCTAGGAATTAGGCAGTTTAGTGGTTACATGTGTCATTCCATATAACTGATTTCTATTATTAGAAATAGGAATTTGAGCTCGAAGAATGCAGAGGATTAGCATAAAGATAACTATAGATTCAATGAATACAGGTGACAGATACTGACTCCAAAAAAGCATCAGTAGATCCAAATATTTTGGCAACGATGTGGCAGTCAAACCCAATTTTAGAGCATTCAAATAGATGATAATTATATTTGAAGATCACATTGAATCTTCCTAGATTTTATGTATATCAAATTAGTATACCTAGCAACAGATCCAGATTGCTTGGGAGTTTTTCAATCATTCCATAATTGGAAACATACTTATGATAATGACAATTTTTTGTTGGTGGACATCATTTTCAAAGTTCTCAGGTTCTGGTAGTGCATGGCTATTCATGAAATGTTAGGCTTATTTTGTGGAGCATCAGTCAAAGATATCAAGAAGGAGCTACCAGATGAAAATCATTTGCTGGAAACAGTTTTTTTTTATAAACACTGGCATGTTTTGTAAATTCATGATGTAAATTATTAGCTAGCAGTTTCATAATTGAACTCTCTCATGTAATAGACTTATAAATACAGTTTTGAAACAGTAAACAAGGGGGGTTTTGTTGTACAGTTTCTCATTGAGCTCAGGCCACCATTAGCAGTAATACAAGATAAATTGTTTCGAGTTCATGTGCCATAGCTATGTGGTGAAGTGCTTCTTCTGTAATTCGTTTTCTCTCTTTCCATATGTTTTTCTTTCCTTATTATCTTACAAAAGTTTAAAGAATAGAGTTTGTTGAAAGATACACTCTAATTCTTATTGTGGGTAATATAATTTTTTTCCTCTGATATTTAGTGGAAGAATTATTCATTGCTTTGTTGCTAAATTGAGTCTTTCTCTGTTCTCCTATTTCACTTCATTCAAATTTACCGGATCCAGTAGTATGTCTACCTTGCCCTGTTTCACTTTAGCTTGATACTTATGCAAATTGATCACTTTGGCCTCTTTGAATCCATTGCCCAATGGCCTTCCCTTGTTGTTCCAACCAAACATTTAAAATAAACCAACCCTGTACCTTCATAACTAGCCTAACATCCAATCCAAACAAAGATAGATCAGATAGAGGGAGCCCTCTCTGAGTCTTGGAGGGCTAGATCCAGGACTCCAAGTGGTTTGATGTTACCTTTGTGATTGCCTCCACAGCCTTGGGAAAATTACAAGGTGCTAACAGAGTGGCGACTGTATTGGGGGTGAGCTCTTAGGTTCTCCAGAAAATTATATCGAGTTCAGATTTGACTTCTGATGGTGAACATAAGCCAAACACATGAAGGTTGTATCATTCACCTAGCGATTCCATTGACTGCAGAATTCAGAAACAAAGATTCACTAGCGACTCCACTGGCTCAAGATGGGATCCATTACAAGAAGGTATGCTCCTTTAAAACGATACCACATTCCAGGATTTCCAATTCAAATGCCTAAGGTAAATTGGCAAAGAAATTTGCCTATGTTTAAATATGAAAATGGTGATGATGCTCCTCTACATCTGGTGAGATTTCATATGCATGCATGCAAGTTGAAAGTTCAATTTCCTTAAGATTGTCTTTTAAAGATGTTCATGGCTACTCTGGAAGGAAAAGAATGGTCTTGGTATGAAAGCTTGCCTCCTACTTGTATTTATTCTCTCAAGGATTTCCACTCAGTATTTTTTGAGAAATATAGAGAAGTCGATCCTTCTTTGCTTTTAATTAAGGATTTTTGTGATCACTTTGAGAATTTTATTCAAGAGCTAGAAAGTCTTTATGGTGATGAAGAGTTTATGGATGATGAACTCTTGGAGGCTTTGAATGACTCATTTCACCACCATGAGACGATCATGGATTCTACCTTGGATAACAGTGAAACTGAACGGAATCCTAATGATGACAGTTATATTACATCCTCTGAAATAGATGATAATTTGCAGCAGTCTAGCCATTCTTTAAATAAACAAGACATATATGAGGATGGTCATTTCGACTATTCTTTATTCATTGATGGAGATCAAAATTATAAGTTTATTTGCATAGACATTTCATAGAGTAATCTTTCATCATTCATTTCAACAATAGTGCACACCAGGCTTGTTCCTTTGAGCCTAACAAACATTTCCAACAGTTTTCAAATGATCGAGATAGGGATGAGGAGAATGGATCAGTTTGTTCTTCACATCATTCATTCTCCTAGTGTTCATCTCATGAGGAAGCGCAAATTGTTTTAGATTCCTTGGATGATATTTGTGTAGTTGCCTCAAATAAAGATTTTCAAGAACGTGTTATTCTTTTAACTGATGTTCTTGACAAGATTGATGAACAGATTGTATCCATGTCTTATGAAGATAGTCTTCAACCGCTGAAAGATCGTACCCTTCCTCTTGTTGATCATCAAGAAAAGGTAATCGATTATGTTTTTGCATATTTTTCTGTTGGCATGTTGGAACCATTAAAAGAAGAAATATTTGTGTTCCCTCCAAGTCAACTAGAGGTAATTTTTCATGTTTTTCATGATTCTTTGGATAATTTGTTTAAAGTATCACAAAAGGGGGAGTTTCTTTTGTTTACCAGCACAGGTTTTGGAATTAAGCTTCATTTTGGATTGCCATCATTTATATCATTCTGTCTGCTCAAAGAAAATGTGAGCAGAAATTAATCAAGAAATCATTTACTTGACTGGCTTCATTGGAAAGAATAAATCACCTAGTGTATATATCTTCAACAAATTGGAATAGGTAGGAGTGTGCCAATAAGCTCAGCGGGATGAGCACTTCTTTCAGTTCAGTTTTTCGTAGTTTTATTTTCAGTTTGGTTTGTAGCCATCGGGTTTGGAACATGTACAATAAATGGTCACAGGTTTCAATTTGGGAACAACCCAATGGAGACAACCGGTCTGGACACTCAGAGTTCCAGATTCTTGACACCTCATGCTGAGCTTCCATCCCCAGGTGGATCCTATATTAGGACCCTATAATTTATAGGGAAATCAATATTCTGACTAATATCTATTTCAGACAAGATGCAGATTGCTCATGATGCACAGTAAAGATGTGAAGGTGGAAGAAAACACTCAACATTGACCAAACATAAACCAATTACCTACAGGCAAACTTCAAAGCAAGTTAAAATTCATGTGCATTTTGGACAAGAGATTATGAACAGTTGCTTTTTATAGAAAAATTTATATATTTCAAAGTTTTTGGTTTTTATTAACCTAAAATTTGGCTTTATTATTCAAATGTGGCTTTTTAAGCCAAAATTTGCCTTCTCGGCCTTTGTAGGGATTTTTGAAATCTCATTGAAATTTTCATTAGAAATAATAGCCTGCAAGCCTAGCTCCAAGCCCCCGAACTTGTTTAACACGCAATATCATACAACACAATATACAAGCCAGCGCCCAAGTCAACACAATATACAAGCCAACTACCAAGTGCCAAGTGCAAGTGGGTATCCTTGGACTCACTTCATCGTAATACAATGGAACTATTGACATATATCAACACTCAGATATGTTTTCTCCTTGTGTATGGGACTAATCCCCAAAATTTTAAAAATATATATAAAATGCAGCAAGTTCAACCCCATGCCAGGTGTCAGGGTGACTGTATAGGTGCCCAAAGGATGTGATCTTGTTGTTGTCGGTTCTAAATCTCAGGCTGCATATGCCCACGAGGAGCATTAGCATGTAAGATCACGAGGTAGAGTCTTCAATGCAAATTACCAAGGAACGCATTGAAATCCTGTTATACATATCACGGGTCTGCAAAGCTTTCAAATCTCCAATATTAAATTGAATAATGTCCTCGGGTGTTGAAATTTCATGAGAAGGGTATTCAAAAGCCGACCCTTTCAAACTTAATAATGTCCTCGGGTGTTGAAATTTCATGACAAGGGTATTCAAAAGCCGACCCTTTCAAACTTAAGTTTGTTCGATATCCCAAGATGTCATGGAGGGTGCCGAGAGTGCCTGTAAATTTATTTATTTATTATTTTTTTAATTGGGACCCCCGATGCACGTATATCTATCTATTGATGACAGAAAGGAAAGCTCTATGAATTGTCTTGGTTGCTTCATAAGGTCACCTGCTACTTTGACAAGATAAAGATGGAGGTGGACGCACTGGAGCGGGTCCAAGATTTGAAGGAGAATGCAAAGGTGGCCCTAAAACAAACTCATGTACTATGACCCCCAAGAGGTATATGAAGCCATGAGGAAATCGGATGAAACCCAAATCAGGACTGAACCGGTATCGTATATTGTTTTGGTTGAAAATGGATACATGGATGTAGATGAGGAGGGAAAATTTAGTGCGGGACCGAAGAGAATTGAATAATTTAGAGGACCACCGGCCTTCATCGTTACTCCAAGTGCCATCTCCAACCAAAGGAGAAGTTTTTGAATACCAAGTGCCAAGTTTTAAATCACTAAATCTAAAAACATGAGCTCAGTCATCCTTCCCCAAATCTATGTATCCAAAATGCAGGGTTTTGTTGGAAACACCTGTTTTCTTGTATTTTTCTCTGTTGATACCTGGAAAACTGATTTCGAAAGATGGGTTGTGAAGTTAGTAGTGGAGGTACATATGTTGATGGCAAAGGCGACATGGATGGTGCTATTTCATATGGGGAAGACTTCCAAATGGTTGATGATGTACGGAAAAATCTGAATACGATTGTGCAATTTCTTTCCTCCAAGCTCATTTCATACAGGATCATGATTATTGCTCGGCTTATAATCTTGGGAATTTTCTTCCAATACCGATCCAGTGGATCCTCTGAAGGAACCTCCCCTTTTAATAGCAATTTAGAGTAGTGCTTTGTTGATATATGACGTTAGGAATATATGGGGAGTAGTTTGTGGTGTTGTTTCTTTTGGTAATTTTGACTGGATTGTTGAAGATGTAACGAAAGCCATTGTTTGTATGTCATTGTCAGGGCCCCTTTTCACTAGTTACACATGGACTTTAAATGAATTGCAGGGTTAGGAATTGTCATTGTAAATGACTTCAAATGTATCGAAGGTGATCGAGCCATGGGACTGTAGTTACTTCCAGTTTCAGTTGGATTCGACACTGCGAAATGGATATGTGTTGGGGCAATTGACATCACTTAGTTATACCTCGGGATGAGATGGAGCTAAAATTAGATTTGGTGCATATGAAGCTTTGGTCTCAGTTTATCAAGCATTGGCTGCCACAACCCATTCCTCAATGCTTACTTTCATAAAGAATGCTTTAAGTTTTGAGGACACACCAGTAGATAGGCTGCAATATATCAAGCAACTATGTTATATTACAGTCAAGCAATTTCCAAGCAGATTATTTGGGCAACCCTATCAGTGTTAGGTTTGCAGAAGCACTGCTTTCTTCTGTAAACAGTTAATGAGATTATTGGCATTGTTAGTGACACTTTAACAAGTTATGAAACTGGCTACAATGTTGGGTCCTCTGAGTCAAAAGAGGTGGATTATATTTTGGTATTCAAATTGACAATGAGATAGGAAAAGAACAGGTGGTGATAAGATCCAGTTTGCACGGCATCCAAACAATACAAATGGTAAAATATCTCATATTTTAGGCATTGGTTGAGCCATTTAGCAGTCAGAGAACAGGGCATATTTGGTAGCAGTTACTCATTCGATAGAGCATATACAGGTGGCAGCTGAATTGAGTGAATTTAGCATCATAGTCCTCTTCAGTATTAATAATCTCTAGCATTCGAGGTGTTCAAGTGGCATTTCCAAATTTCAAATCATTTTTTGTTAAGTCAGTTCCTAAGAATTAGGAAGTTTAGTGGTTACATGTGTCATTCCATATAATTGATTTCTATTATTAGAAACAGGAATTTGAGCTCGAAGAAGGAAAAGGATTAGCATGAAGATAACTCCAGATTCAATGAATATAGGTGACAGATACTGACTCCACAAAAACATCAGCAGATCCAGATATTTTGGCAACCATGTGGCAGTAAAATCCAATTTTGAAGCACTCAAATAGATGATAATTATATTTGAAGATCACATTGAATCTTCCCAGATTTTATGTATATCAAATTAGTATACCTAGCAGTAGATCAAGATTACTTGGGAGTTTTGCAATCATTCCAGAATTGGCAGCATACTTATGATAATGACAATTTTTTGTTGGTTGACATCGTTGTCAAAGTTCTCAGGTTCTAGTAGCGCAGGGCTATTCATGCAATATCAGGCTTATTTTGTGGAGCATTAGTCAGATATGTCAGGAAGGAGTTACCATATGGAAATAATTTGCTGGAGACGTTTTTGTTTTTATAAACATTGGCATGTTTTGTAAATTTATGATGTAAATTATTAGCTGGAAGTTTCATAATTGAACTCTCTCATGTAATAGACTTATAAATACAGTTTTGAAATAGTAACCCAGTAGAATTTTGTTGTACAGTTTCTCATTGAGCTCAGGCCACCATTAGCAGTAATACAAGATAAATTGTTTCAGGATTCATGTGCAATAGCTATGTGGTGAAGTGCTTCTTCTGTAAAAAAAATTCTCTCTTTCCATATGTTTTTCTTTCCTTATTATCTTACAGAAGTTTAAAGAACAGAATTTGTTGAAAGATACTGTCACACACCTACTACGGCAACCTAGATTTTTTATCTTTTTTTTTTTTTCTTCGAGGGACAGAATCCCCAAATTTCTATGGGGCCTAGCCCAGAACATCTCCCTTCCCTTATCCTCCTCCCAGCGACCACAACCTGGTCTTAGCACAAGTGCCTCTCGCAACTCGCGAGTTGGAGAGTCAAGGCTCTCGACTCCTTTTTCTCCAAATGTCGATACCCGAGATGTGATACGGGTATGGCTCCCTCCTCACTAGCACCTGCTACATATAACCGTAAAGCTAGGCTAAACACTAGCACTACTCACAACTTGCGACTTTGCTAGTTGGAGTGTTGAGCCCTCGTGCTCCTCCTTTGCAAATCCTCGAGACGCGAGAGGTCAACGTTACATGGACTCTGTCAAGTGATGCGTACACGCCACTTGTCTCCTCCATTGTACTCTGCTTAGGAGTTGTATCATTGCCGCCCATCGCACGAGACCTCGGCTCTCGGCGTTTTGAGACCTTAGCGATCAAGGTGCAACTTCTTCATTCTGCGAAACCTCGAGCCACGATAAGTCAACAATGGGTTGACTCTTTCCCAGGTGAAATGTGTCCACCACCTGTCACTCGCTCCCACATTTCTCTGGGTGCTTGTTGTTACGCCACCTTTCAACCACGCGGTCCCCACCTAGCGGATGTGCCACATGTTCGCACAAGCCCTCGGTGCTCCGCACTTCGTGACTTCTGCAGTCGAAAGGAAGTTCTTTCCAACCTTTGAACCCCCGATACGCGATACCACAAGAAGTTTCTGATCCAACAGTTCTCCCGTGGCTTGGATCCAACGACCACGATCACGTCACGATTTCATGAATCATGAGTTCGTGCAGTCCTACCCTCGATCACTCCAAGTCGCGAGTCAGCGAAATGCTACTTGACTGCCACGCATCCTGTGTCGATGGACGGTTCTGAATACTTCGGGACTTTTGGGACATTGTCAAATCCACTCTCCCACCTATGCAAAGGTTAAGATCGACGGTCAATAGAGCTCCGACAGTTCCTTTGATCTACGGTCCTGGATCCCATCGCTACTTGCGAAGGCTAAAAGGGTCGAGGTGTTAACGCCTATGCTCCTCCTCTAGATCCATCAGTCTTGACAGGTCCGGGGTATTTCTGAAAGGATTCCGATCATTTGTCTACGAAACGATGGGGTATTCTCTTTCAATAATCGAACTCACTATCCTTTCTAAGCTTGAATCACGAAATTCAACCTCTCGGAGCTTCAAACTCCCACGACTCTGAGATCTTAGAGAGCTACTCTTTCTTGCATAAGGTTTCCCGACCCGGATCGCATGAACCTTCAGACGGTTCTTGGGCAATTATCCCTAATCTTAGTCGAGTCTCTGGGTAAGGTTCGGTATGGTTCCAAGGTTTATGAGGTAATTCTTGGGGAAGAGTACTCTCGAGAAGCCTTCCTAGAATATTGAAAGAATCAAGCAAACAAGACGATTCTCGGTGGAGCAAAATCATGCCCCAGACTTAATCATTTGTACAGAAACCAACTATGGCATGTAAGTATACACATGCATCCACTATTTCCAGTCTAAAACATCAGGCAATCATTTCACACAGAAATCATTATGGGCATATAAACATGAGCATGTATTCATGATATTCAATTCAAAATACAAGGGATAAAACACTTATCAGTTCCACCAGGTGTGATGCAACTACTGAGAGGGGTGCTCGTTTCCACCCAACCGTAGGCTTAGTGACTCCAAACGGATTTACCACTAGCCACCCCCGAGCTAGACCACGATGCTTTGAGATTCAGTCTCCTACTTCCAACTCAATGGAAGTCAAGGACGAAGGTTACTCTCATTCTCCTGATACAGAAAAATAATCCAGGACGAAGGTTCCTCTCCTCCTATGTTCATAACTCCCTGTGTTTCCATAGTTTCTCTAGTTCTCTTCCGCGATCCTTGTCGCGCGCTCTCTCTCTCTCCCTCTTTACCACACCTCCTCTCTTGCCTTTTCTCTGCAAGATTGTGTGTAGCATGAATTTTTCCATCTGTGGTCAGGTCTGGGAGATTTTACAAATGGGCGGTTCACCCCCATCCCCTCATTAACTCTTGAGGAGCCTCCCCACCTACCAATCTAACAAAAAATCCATTCCAGAGTCGGAGAGTTGCTTTGGTCTTTGAGCAAGTAAAAACCAGTACGATACTGACTCGGTGGAAGTTAACGCAACCATTCTAGGTCCCTTCCACCACCTCTCATTAGCCATCGTGGTCTCTTTTAGCACATCCCCCTCCCAGCAGTCATACAACACATATTCATAACATAATTTACATTCATCGACCTTTTATACAAAGGTTCGTCAAATCAAACATTCACATCTTTGAGTTTGACATAGTTCTTGGCCAATATAGTTATTTTTACAGACTGGGGGAAACAGGGTGTTACAATTCCCTCCCCCTTAAAGGAACATCGTCCTCGATTTTCTATCTATCAATATGACGTGTATGTACAGAAGTAAACAAAATCGGATATGCATGTTTCATGGCATCTTCCATTTCCCACGTAGCCTCATCTGGGCCAAAATGTTTCCACTGCACCTTGACCTATGCATAGTTCGGTTCCTGAGTGGGGTTTCCTTTCTGTCCAGTATGAATTGAAGTTATGGCAAGAATTCTCCCTCTATTTCCACCTGGATCACAGTCCAATCAATTATATGATTAGAATCATGTACATATTTCTTCAATAATGAAACATGGAAAACATTATGTGCTTTTACTGTGGGAGGAAGTGCTAGCCTATAGGCTACCAGTCCCACTCTATCTAGAACTTCTAAGGGTCCACAATACCGAGGTGCCAACTTGGCACAAGCTCCCATCTTCAGGGAACTCTTCCTGGGCCTAACTATGAGATATACGTGGTCTCCCGTCTTGAATTCTCTTGGAGTTCTCTTTCGGTCGACGTAACTTTTCTATCTGTTCTGAGCAACCTTTAGATTTTGTTTTATCTGAATCACTTGTTGTTCCATTTCTTTCAACATGTCGGGTCCAATAGTAATTATGTTTATGGGATTACTCCAACTGACTGGAGTGTTGCACAACCTACCATAGAGGACTTTGAAAGGACTCGTCTTCAGGGATTCTTGGTAGCCGTTGTTGTAGGCAAATTCCACCAGTGGCAGGTAATGTTCCCACTTTTTGGGTTGATGCATTACATGCATCCTTAGCATGTCTTCTAGTATTTGGTTCACTCTTTCCGTATGTCCATCGGTTTGAGGATGATAGGTTGTGCTAAACAGTAATTTGGTGTCCAGACCATCCATCAAGGATTTCCAAAAGTTGGAAGTAAATTTCGTGTCTCTGTCAGACACGGTCTCTTTAGGCATACCATGTAGTCTAAATATCTCCTTCATGAATACATTGGCGATGTTTATTGACTTGCAAGTCGACTTGACAGAGATAAAATGAGCAGACTTTCTCGATTTATCCACCAATACCATGATGGCATCATTTTGTTTGGTCAAGGTTGGTAATCCGGTGATGAAATCCATGGAGATGGTTTCCCATTTCCATTCCGGGATTGGTAGAGGTTGTAATAATCTTGTTGGGTGTCGGTGTTCTGCTTTAACTTGTTGGCATTCTATGCATTTGGCTAAGTACTTAGCTATGTCTTTCTTCAATCCATGCTAATAGAATTGTTTCCTGGTGGCTGTGATCATCTTCTGGTATCCTGGATGACCAGTATATGGTCTTTTATGTAGTTCATCCATTATGAACCTCTTCAAGTCATCACAATCTAGAATATACAATCTATTTTTGTAAGTTAGCAGACCTCCATCTATCATCTGGTAGCCTTCATACTTTATCCCTGTGGGTTCTTGCTCCAAGTACGAGGTCACGGTCTGGAAGAATGTGTATGTTTCTTGTGCATTCTTAACTATTTCCTTGACATTCGTCTCACAGGTGCTCACCGCTGTCAGGTGAATTGTTTTCATACTTCTGCTAAGGGCATCGGCCACCTTATTTTCCTTTCCTTTGATATGTTTGATTTCGAAATCAAACTCACTAAGAAGGGCCATCCACCTAGCTTGTCTATCATTGAGAGTTGGTTGGTCAAACAAATATCGCAATCCATAGTGGTCTGTCATAAGTACAAATTTCCTTCCCAGGAGGTAATGCCTCCACATTTTTAAGGCGTGCACTATGGCAGCCAGTTCTAGATCATGGGTCACATAGTTGACTTCGTGCTCATTAAATTTTTAGGATTCATAGCAGACTACACTTCCTCCTTGCATAAGGACTCCTCTGAGCCCTTCCTTGCAGGCATATGTGCATACGAGGAAGTCAACTTCAGGATCGACGATCTTCAACACGGGTGCGTGGGTCAGTAAATGTTTTAGGGATTGAAATCTTTCTTCACATTCTTGTGTCCACGTGAATTTAGCTCCCTTCTTCTGGAGGACAGTGATTGGACAACCAATCTTGGAGAATCCTTTTATAAATCTCCTATAGTATCCTACTAAGTCCATAAAGGATCTGATATCTGAAATTTCCTTTGGGGTAGGCCATTCCATGATAGACATGATCTTGTCAGGGTCTACTGCTACTCCTTCAGATATGATATGGCCCAAGTAATGTATTTGCTTCTGGAAAAAGTCACACTTGCTAAATTTCGCATAGAGATAATGTTCTCTTAGCACTTGAAGTACAAGTCTAAGATGTTCCTCATGTTTCTCTCTATTCTTGGAGTAAATTAATATATCGTCGATAAAAACCAGTACAAATTTATCTAGAAATTCGTTGAGCACATTGTTCATCAAGCACATAAAAGTGGCAGGGGCATTGGTTAATTCAAATGGTACTACCACAAACTCATAGTGACCATATCTCGTCCTGAAGGAAGTTTTGTGGATGTCTTCACCCTTGATTCGGACTTGATGGTATCCAGATCTCAAGTCAATCTTTGAGAAGATGGAAGCACCTCCCAATTGATCGAACAGGTCATCGATCCTGGGTAAGGGGTACTTGTTCTTTATGGTTACCTTATTGAGTTGTCTATAATCTATGCACAGTCGGAGGGTGCCATCTTTCTTCTTTACAAACAGAACTGGTGCTCCCCATGGGGAAACACTGGATTGGTTATAGCCTTTGTCCATCATTTCTTTTAGTTGTAATTTAAGCTCAACTAGCTCGGGTGTGCTCATCCTATAGGGTGTCCTAGACACTGGCATCGCTCCTGGTGCAAGTTCTATCGAGAAGTCAATGTCCCTTCTCGGAGGTAGA
>ML785210.1:237776-248430 GCA_009831015.1 Picea engelmannii | reverse complement strand
GGAGCTATATAACTCAAATTTGAACCAGGGTCAATTAGAATAGACACTAGATGGTTGGTGATCATACCTTCCATCTCCACCACTGAAGCTTGGTGGTCAGCTTGTTTATTATCCAAGGTTGCATAAATTTGTGGCACACTCCTGGCCACGTCGTTGACGGTGGTAGCTTCTTGAACGTTATAAATTCTCTGACTGTTTTGTTGTCAATGTGGGAAGTCCCTTAGTAGATGTTCTTCTCCACAACCCCAACATTTCAAGGGTTCTCTCTTTGGGTTATCAATATTTCCTGGGGTAGATCCGGAAGGTTTATTTCCGCTCTGGGAGGGGAAATTCTGCTGGTGTACACTTCGGGTTGGGAAGCTCACCCTTGAGTCATTTTTATAGTTTTTAAATCTTGGGGATTTAAACCCCTTTTTCTAGAATCCCGAACTATTGTTTTGCTTCCAGCCTTCACGAGGTTCTATCCGATGCCCAAGCTGTTCATAACAATATCTTGCCTTTCGGATAGTGTCTTCTAGGGTCTTTGGCTCGTCAAACTCAATTTTGTTCTGATAGTCCTTAGATAGTCCATTGATGAATTATTGCACCTTTGCCTTTTCTTCTTTTATATAGGGTACGTATCTCAGCAACTTGAGGAATCTTCTGACATATTCCTCTATGGTGCATTGTCGCAGCTTGAGTTCATAGAATTCTTTAGTCTCTTCGTCGAAATACTTTTTCGACATATACTTCTTCCTGAAGTATTTCTCAAACAGTTCCCAAGATAGGTCCTCTTCGTGAATCCCTTTTACATTCTTAAGGTATTCCCATCAAATGGAAGCCTTTCCATTCAAGTTGAAAGTGGCTACTCGGGCCTTCAAGTTTTCTGAGAAGTCATGGACTCTGAAATACTTCTTTAGTCCAAGCAGCTAAGCCTTCTCTTCCTCCCCCTTCTTTATTTCACCATCAAAAGAGGGCGGTTTGGCCTTCTTGAATTCTTCGAGATTATGACTTTTGGAATGCTTTTGCTTCTTCCGTTTTCTTCGGAAATAAGAACTAGTTATACTACTAGAGGATCCCTCCGAGTCGCCAGTTTCCTTTCCAGAGGAATCGTCCGACGCTTGTCCCTTATCTCTGGGGTAGACCTTTCTCGAGGTCCTCTTCCCAGTGTGGCCACTTAAAAGACCACGTTTTTGTATCTCAGGTGGACTTCGAATTTTCTTTGTCTGTCGTCGGTTCGCATGACTGGTGTCAGGTCCATGCTGCAATTGTATTTGTATGTCGGATAAACTCTGCAGCAAGACTGCATTAATTTCCATTTGCTTCTCTTGCTCTTTTATCAACCTCTCCTTGTCGGCCTTGCAGCTCTGTAGTTTGACCATGAGGCTCCTCACAGTCTCAGCTAGATCTGGAGGGGTCTCTACCGCTCTCCTTTCGTCAGACTCTTCATCTCTATTGTGGGAGCCATCCCCCACTTCGTGGTGCGTCACCATTCTATGTGTCTTCAGTTTCCAGCGGTTGATCGTCCACTTGTGTGCAGGAAAAACACTTGTTGTTAGTCAATATTTATATTCATTCATAACCAACGCATAATTCATATTTTTCAAATGCATACACACAATAGGAATTTTCATTCTTAACTTCGACTTTTGATAAAGGGGGTTAAGATAGAGGGTTACTCCTTTTAAGAGTACTTCAAATGGAGTTTCTGTGCAACTTGTTCATGAGCCCAAGCAAGCCAAGTGTTGTAACCATGCTTTGATACCAATTTGTCACACACCTACTAAGACAACCTAGATTTTTCATCTTTTTTTTTTCTTCGAGGGACAGAATCCCCAAATTTCTATGGGGCTTAGCGCAGACCATATCCCTTCCCTTATCCTCCTCCAAGCAACCACAACCTAGCCTTAGCACAAGTGCCTCTTGCAACTCACGAGTTGGAGAGTCAAGGCTCTCGACTCCTTTTTCTCCAAACGTCGATACCTGAGATGCAATACAGGTATGGCTCCCTCCTCACTAGCACCTTCTACATATAATCGTAGGCTAGGCTAAACACTAGCACTAGTCGCAACTCTCGACTTCGCTAGTTGGAGTGTTGAGCCCTCGTGCTCCTCCTTTGTGAATCCCCAAGATGCGAGAGGTCAACGTTACGTGGACTCTGTCAAGCAACGCGTACATGCCATTTGTCTCCTCCGTTGTACTCTACTTACGAGTTGTATCGTTGCCGCCCGTCACACGAGACCTCGACTCCCCGCGTTTCGTGACCTTAGCGATCAAGGTGCAACTTCTTCATCCTACAAAACCTCGAGCCACGATAAGTCAACAATGGGTTGACTCTTTCCCAGGTGACATGTGTCCACCACCTGTCACCTGCTCCCACCTTTCTCTAGGCGCTTGTTGTTACGCCACCTGTCAACCACACAGTCCCCACCTAACGGATGTGCCATGTGTTCACATGAGCCCTCGGTGCTCAACACTTCACGACTTCTGCATTTGAAAGGAAGTTCTTTCCAACCTTTGAACCCCCAATACGTGATACCACGCGGAGATTCTGATCCAATGGTTCTCCTGTGGCTTGGATCCAATGACCACTATCACGTCGCGATTTCGCGAATCGTGAGTTTGTGCAATCCTACCCTCGATCACTCCAAGTTGTGAGTCAGTGAAATGCTACCCGACTACCACGCATCTTGTGCCGATGAACGGTTCCAAATACTTCGGTACTTTCAGGACGTTATCGAATCCACTCTCTCGCCTATGCAAAGGTTAAGATCGACGGTCAATAGAGCTCCGACATATCCTTAGATCTATAGTCCTGGATCCCATCGCTAGTTGCGAAGGCTAAAAGGGTCGAGGTGTTAATGCTTGCACTCCTCCTCTAGATCCATCGGTCTTGACAGGTCTAGGGTATTTTCGAAAGGATTCTGACCATTTGTCTACCAAACGATGGGGTATTCTCTTTCAATAATCAGACTTGCTATCCTTTCTGAGCTTGAATCACGAAATTCAACCTCTCGGAGCTTCAAACTCCCATGACTCCGAGATCTTAGAGAGATACTCTTTCTTGCATAAGGTTTCCCGACCCGGATCGCATGAACCTTCAGACGGTTCTTGGGCAATTATCCCTGATCTTAGTCGAGTCTCTGGGTAAGGTTTGGTACAGTTCCAAGGTTTATGGGGTAATTCTTGGGGAAGAGTACTCTCGAGAAGCCTTCCTAGAATATTATGAGAATCAAGCAAACAAGACGATTCTCGGTGGAGGGAAATCATGCCCCAGACTTAATCATTTGTACAGAAACCAACTATGGCATGTAAGTATACACATGCATCCATTATTTCCAGTGTAAAACATCTGGTAATCATTTCACATAGAAATCATTATGGGCATATAAACATGAGCATGTATTCATGATATTCAATTCAAAATACAAGGCATAAAACACTTATCAGTTCCACCAGGCGTGATGCAACTGCTGAGAGGGGTGCTCGTTTCTACCCAATCGTAGGCTTAGTGACTCCAAACGGATTTACCACTAGCCACCCCCGAGCTAGACCACGATGCTTTGAGATTCAGTCTCCTACTTCCATCTCAACGGAAGTCAAGGATGAAGGTTACCCTCCTTCTCTTGATACAGAAAAATAATCTAGGACAAAGGTTACTCTCCTCCTCCTATGTTCATAACTCCTTGTGTTTCCATAGTTTCTCCAATTCTCTTCCACGATCCTTGTCATGCACGCTCTCTCTCTCCCTCTTTACCACACCTCCTCTCTTGCCTTTTCTCTGCAAGATTGTGTGTGGCACTAATTTTCTCGTCCTTGGTTAGGTCTGGGAGCTTTTACAGATGGGTGGTTCACCCCCATCCCCTCATTAACTCTTGAGGAGCCTCCCCACCTACCAATCTGACGAAAAATCCATTCCAGGGTCAAAGAGTTGCTTTGGTCTTTGAGCAAGTAAAAACCAATACGGTACTGGCTCAGTGGAAGTTAACACAACCATTCCAAGTCCCTTCCACCACCTCTCATTATCCATCGTGGTCTCTTTTAGCACATCCCCCTCCCAACAATCATGCAACACATATTTATAACATAATTTACATTCATTGACCTTTTATACAAAGGTCTGTCAAATCAAACATTCACATCTTTGAGTTTGCCATAGTTCTTGGCCAATATAGTTATTTTTACAGACTGGGGGAAACAGGGTGTTACATATACACTCTGATTCTTACTGTGGGTAATATAAATGTTTTCCTTTGATATTTAGTGGCATAATTATTCATCGCTCTATTTCTAAATTGAGCCTTTATCTGTTCTCCTATTTCACTTCATTCAAATTTATCAGATCCAGTAGTATGTCTACCTTGCCCTGTTTCTCTTTAGCTTGATACTTTTTCAAATTGATCACTTTGGCCTCTTTGACTCCATTTCCCAATGGCCTTCCCTTTTTCTTCCAACCAAACATTTAAAATAAACCAACCATGTACCTTCATAACTATCCTAACATCCAATCCAAACAAATCTAGATCAGGCAGAGAGAGCCCTCTCTGAGTCTTCGAGGGATAGATCCAGGACTCCAACTGGTTTGATGTTACCTCCGTGATTGCTTCCATAGCCTTTGGAAAATTACAGGATGCTAACAGGAACTGAGGTTTGGAACATGATAAACATCTACAATTTTCCCATGTCGACGCGTAGCATCACCCTGACCAACAACATCCAAAGCAAAATCATCAACACCATATATTTTCCTCTCCTTAGATTCACCCAACCACATGAACAAGGAGGCATCCTTATCCATGTGATGAATGCACCTAGAGTCGACTACCCATTCAATATGCACAGAATGAGAGAACAAGGCATGAGAATTTCTAACTTGGAAGGTGAAATTATTAGCGGGTCAGTGTTCAACAGACACTTTTCCTTCCAAGTGTTTAACCTTCTCCTTGATATCATCTCTCTTATTATAACATACTTACTCCACATGACTAGTAGTTCCACAGTACTAACATGTCTTCTTCTTTCAACTTCATTGAGGGGTGTCTATATGTCCCTTAGATTTTTGGTTGTGGCTTCCAATTCTCTGTGTAGAGGTATAAATCATACTCTATCCCTAGGATCCGACTTTCTCTTTCCCTTAAAAAGTGGACTTGATTTTTACCACCAAGATTTCCTTCGTCAAGCAATTTGTACTGATTAGTAATAAAAAGGCCACAAAAAGATTCAAAGGTGTAATCCTTACCATCTTCCTTATGTGCTTTCCAGTTGTGCGGAAATCAACATGAACACATCAAATGGTGTTCTCAAATTCATCACAACCATCTCAATGAGTTTTCCATCCTTGTTCTTATAATTATTTCCACATTCACCCAATTTCAACTAGAGTTCTTTGACACGTACCAAATAGTCCTATATTATGTCGAAATAATGAAGATCGAGATAGATCAACTCTTTCTCCAACTGCATGATGTGGATTTTGTCAACTTGGTTGAACAATGACTTCAGCTTCCTCCAGACTTGATGAGGGCAGTCGATTCCACTGAGGTGAAACTGAATCTCCCATGATATATAGGTCATGATGACCCCCACATCCTTATCCTTCATTCCATCAACAACAAACTTTTCATGATCATCTGTTGGATATGGAATTGAAATATTTGTATACTTCCACAATTCTTTTCTTTTTACTGGGGTTTTCATGTCTAATGCCCATATTGTTGATATTATGGTACCTGCAGGAGGTATTAACCTCCACTTGTAACCTTTGATGAGACTATAATATTCCGGTAAGCAAGAGAAATCCTAAAGCTTTGGATAATAACCCTAGAAGACAAGTCGGCTTAATAGATAAATTAATATTGATTTATTAGCCCCCGGGAAGAGAAGTTGGGCCAGTCAATTAAGATGGAGAAGTATAAATAGAGGGTGCTAGAGCTCATTTTTCACTCACTCACTTACAACCGCATAATACCAGTGGTGCGCAAGTTTTAAGAGGAGTTGCAGTTGCAACTACTGTAACTGGTATTTCGATTTATGGCTTGGACTTTCTGCTTGGTATTTGGTTATATTTGTTTAGTGCACTAGCCTTAGTTGGTTATTGATCTGATACCATAATTATTCTCTCTGTCAAGGTTAAGGTGCTCGAGGGTGGCCTTTGTGCCTATGGTTCGGTGACAATATTGTTATATTGTCTATGGTTAAACGAGCACACCCACTTTTATACCAAGTTATGGACCCACATTTCCTTCAGTCGGTCTAACCATTGGAAGGAAGCTAAGGCATAATATTATGAATCTCGTTGAAGAATTGTCACTAGGGTTTCTAGCAGTGCAGTTACTGAAGCATTATCACTAGGGTTACTAGCAGGTGCAACTACAAACCCTAAAACCTCTTGCCAAACACCTTATGATAGAACACCTTACTCAAGGAGAAGATATTCTAGTGTGCCTTAGTCTAGTGCACCTATTGGCACTCTCAGAAAGAAAAAACGTCAAGGCTGAGATTTTGGGTCAAAGTCAACATTTGACTAGTCAAAATCAAAGTTTGACTAGCTATCAGTCAACAGAAATCATGAATAAAAAGATAGATCATCTACATTATTCATATCTTACAGGAAATCTTGAATATGACATGTGGATAATTGATAGTGGAGCTTCTAGGCATATGACAAGAGACGAGGCCAGACTCTCCAGTCTGAATGAAAAGAAGACATCCTACAAGGTAGAACTTCGAGACAAGAACACCTATCCAGTCAAAGGAATTGGTCAAGCCTCCATCAAATTCAAATCAAGTAACAATGTTCATTTGAGCAATGTCTTATATGTACCTGGTTTAGAAAAGAATATTGTATCTATATCTTGCCTAACAGACAAAGGAAATAGAATAGCCTTTGTAGATGGTTAAGTACTATCTTGGTCTAGAGACTTCAGCATAGAAAATTCTATAGTTATTGAAACTCTTGAAGGAAGATTATACAAACCACTAGAACATAATGATGAATCTCTTGTACATGATGAAGTCAATCACAGTGAACTTTAGCATCAAAGGTACGTTGATCTTAACTATCAAGAATTACCTTTCCTCAAGAAAATGGTTTAAGGAATACCAGAACTACAATTCTACACAGGAAGGAATTTGCAGAGGATGTGCACTTGGTAAAAATGTTAAGAACCTATTCTCAAGTAGCAATAATAGATCTAAGGAAATCATAGATCTAATACATTCGTATGTTTGTGATCTGATGCCATTCAAATCACTAGGAGGTTCTCTTTATTATGTAGCATTCATAGATGATTACTCAATAAAGACTCGGTTATATCTCTTGAAGACAAAGGACGAAGTTTTCAACAAGCTTCAAGAATTCAAAGAAGAAATAGAAAACCTCACAAGCAATAAAATCAAGACTTTGAGAACAGACAATGGAGGAGAATACACATCCAAGGAATGTGTTTCCTTTTGCAAATTAGTGGGGATTAGGAAGGAGCTAACCATTCCTCATAATCCTCAACAAAATGGTGTAGCAGAAAGGAAGAATAGATCCATTGAGGAAACCATGAAGGCACTAATGAATAATCAAGGTTTATCCATGTATTTATGGGGAGAAGCAACCATGACAACAATATATGTCTAGAACAAAAGCCCCCATCACATATTGAAGGACATGACTCCAGAAGAAGATTTTTATGTAAAGAAACCCAATGTGGAACACTTAAGAATATTTGGGTGCCTTCTTTACATTCATATCCCCAAGGATAAAAGGAAGAAACTAGAACCCTCAGGAAAGAAGGGCATATTTGTTGGATACAATGAATCATCCAAAGCCTGCAGAATCTATATTCCAGAACAATAGAAGATTGAAGTCAGCAGATAGGTAACCTTAAATGAGAAGATGACTTTCAAAAAATATATAGAAGAATCCATGGAAGAAGAAGAATATGAAGAGCCTAAAGAAGAAAGCACCTATCTTCCAGAAAGTCGGAATGAAGAACCAAAACAACTTGATCATCCGATGCAACCATGTGAACCCATTGAATCAGTGATTGTATCCAAAACCTGAAAATATCCAGCTTGGCTTGAAGCTACTCTATAAGAAGCAGAAAGACTCAAATCTCCAAGCGCACCTTCAGAGAAAGAAAAAATCCCAAAAGATTATTCATCTATGCAGCATGTATGAAAAACCTTATAAATGAAGAACCCACCACATTTAAAGAAGCAACTCAGAAGAAAAAATGGAAAGAAGCCATGACAGAAGAACACCAGTCTATCATGAAAAATGAATTGTGGGAAATCATGCCTAGACCCAAGGAAAAATCAGTGGTAACTTCAAAATGGGTCTATAAGATCAAACACACAGTAGACGAAAGCGTGGACAAATACAAGGCAAGGTTCGTGGCTAGAGAGTTCTCCTAGAAGGAGGGAGAAGATTATGAAAAAACCTTTTCTCTTGTTGCCAGATATACTTCTATTAGAGCGATTATGTCTCTTGTTTCTTCCATGGTATGGATTCTACATCAGATGGATGTAAAGACAACTTTTCTTAATGGAGCAATTGAAGAAGAAGTATACATTGAACAACCTCAAGGTTTTGAAGTACATTCTAGAGACAATCATGTTTGCATATTAAAGAAAGCCTTGTATGGACTCAAGCAAGCTCCAAGAGCTTGGTATGTCATAATAGAAAATTACTTAATAAGACTTGTTTTTTCTAAGAGTCATGCAAATCCAAATCTCTACTACAAGGTTGTGAACAATGCACCTGTGATTCTACAGCTATATGTCGACAACTTATTCTTGACATGTGCATAGTCTCTCATCACCCAATGTAAGAAGGAATTATCTTCTGAGTTTGATATGAAATATATTGGTCTCATGCATCAATATATTCCTTGGACAAGGAAATCATGCAATGAAGATTCTTCAAAAATTTGGAAGGATGGATTGCAAATCCATGGCCACTCCTATGACCACAGATATAAGAAAAATAAGATACTTAGATTATGATCTAGTAGACGCATCCCTATATCGGTAATTGATTGGTTCATTGATGTATCTAGTGAATACTTGACTAGATATTTTCTTTGTTGTAAACACTTTAATCCAGTTCCAAGTGGAACCCAGACATGAGAATTGGATAGTTGTGAAGCATATTCTAAGATATATTTGTGGGACACTAAACTATGGTTTAAGATACACCTCATCCAGTGACATAAAAATGCATGGATTCATAGATTCATATTGGGTAGGGAGTGTAGAAGACAGAAGGAGTACTTCAAGGATGTGTTTCATTTTGGGTTATGCTATGATATCATGGGCCAAAAGGAAACAAAAGTATGTTGCACTCGGCACAACAGAAGCATAATATTTCTCAACATTTGAGGCATGTACCAAAGCAGTATCGTCAAGGAAGCTGATTTCTAGATTATTTGATCAGGTACCAAATTCGACCGTAATATACTATGACAATCAAAGTTGTATAAGGCTATCATAACACATAGTGTTTCATGACCAACCGAAACATATTGATATCAAATACTACTTTATTCTTGATAAATTCTAGGAAGGAAAAGTGAAACTCCAATATATCTCCACAGATGAGCAAGTAACAAATATTTTGACAAATCCCTTGTCTAGGATAAAGTTTGCATACTTAAGGGACAAGACAGGGATCGTGCAGATAACTCCCTTAGCTGAAAGGGAAGAAATGGCTCCCCGGGTTGGGAGGGAGAACTTATACATATTATTGATTCATGGGCAGTCATTTTCCAGTTTGGAAAATGGTCTAGGTTGGGAAGTTCCTTTCCATTCCGGAAAGTGGTTCGAGATTTATGACGGACAAGCATTTTCCAGTTCAAAAAATGGTCTAGATCGGACAGTCATTTTCGTAATGAAAATGGTTTGATATATTGTTGATGTAACAGAGACAATGATTCCCATTGTGGCCAGTGTGGGGGAATGGTCTAAGACAGTCATTCTTCTTGACAGTCACTCTGAGTACTCGTCAGGTAGAATGGTCTGCCTCGTCGGGCAATCATTTTTTCGAAGTTCACAGTTGTGAGAAGTTTTGAAGAATGGTTTGTTTTGGAGGTTGGTGTAGGAAAATCATTTCATTAGGAAATGGTATGGACAATCATTCCCTAGGGAAGACTCATTATCTCTAGGTTGCACTATGATTAGTGTCATTGGAATGGTCCAGTTAGGTGAATGGTCCAGGCTCACCAATCAGGGATAGGCATTCCCAAGGGAAAACTCGTTCTCTCCAGGTTGCACTATGATTAGTGCCAGAGGAATGGCCCAATTAGGTGAAAGGCTCAGAAATCATGGACAATTATTCTTCTATGATTAGGAAGAATAGTCCAGATATACCATGGCTGATATTTTACTTTCTAAGGGAAGATGCTTTTCTAGATCTCACAGATGTGAGTGGAAGAATGGCCCAGATGACTCAGTTTATATTATGATATTGTTTATGCAAATTATATGATTGTTGTAGAGATTGTATGTCTTTGGATATTAGTTGTATACAATTATGAATATACACAGTTGTGTTCTATTGGATGGCATTGTTTTGATTTCCATGGAGACTATCTAGTTGGATAGTGATGATGGTGCTCATGATTTGATCATGAGATAGCCTATGTGGCTATGATGATGCTACTGGGTGAATGGTATTTTTTTTCTC
>ML785210.1:225707-237676 GCA_009831015.1 Picea engelmannii | reverse complement strand
ACAGTTGTGTTCTATTGGATGGCATTGTTTTGATTTCCATGGAGACTATCTAGTTGGATAGTGATGATGGTGCTCATGATTTGATCATGAGATAGCCTATGTGGCTATGATGATGCTACTGGGTGAATGGTATTTTTTTTCTCAAGACCATCTAGTTTAAAACATCCCTAGCTAGAAGGGAGTGTTGATATTATGGTAGTTGTGGGAGGTATTAACCTCCACTTGTAACCTTTGGCGAGACTAGAATATTTTGGGAAGTAAGAGAAACCCTAAATATTTGGATAATAACCATATAAGACAAGTCGGCTTAATAGATTAATTAATATTGAGTTATTAGCCCCCAGGAAGAGAAGTTGACGCAGTCAATTAAGATGGAGTAGTATAAATAGAGGGTGTTATAGCTCATTTGTCACTCACTCACTCACAACCACATAAAACCAGTGGTGCGCAAGTTTGGAGAGGAGCTGCAGTTGCAGCTGCTGAAACTGGTATTTCGGTTTTTGGCTTGGACTTTCTGCTTGGTCTTTGGTTATGTTTGATTGGTGCGCTAGCCTTGGTTTGTTATTTATATGCTACCTGAATTCTTCTCTCTTTCAAGGTTAAGGTGCTCGGGGGTGGCCTTTGTGCATATGGTTGGGTGACAATATTGCTATATTGTCTATGGTTAAACAAGCACACCCACTTTTCTAACACATATTTCATAATTTGATCCGTTAAGAAAAACAAGATCAATCTTCAAATCCATCTTCTATATCTAGATAAAAATATATGTTTCAAAGGTTCCAATCAACAAACCACCAACCTAGAGTCAATCACACAACAAATCCAACTTAGCAAGGTTTGCAGATAACATGCAAGGTTTTAAACCATTGGTTTTGATGCCATCTTGGGGAAAGGGGTGGAATATGTAACAAAACAGACAGACAATTCTGAAGATAATCGAAGAGGGAATAAAATTTCAAAGACAAAAGGTGGTGTCTAAAGACACCATTACAATCCTTAAGCAAAGCACATTGTGATCAGAACATCGTAACGCATATTGGATCTTGATATCTCCATATTATATCAACTCGATCGCTTGATTATAATGACCCAAGGGATCTATTATATATAGCATCAATATCTAACCAACTTCCACAGAATCGGGAAGATATTGTCCACATGTAACCGTCTGTTGTTAGAGTTGACTTTGTCAAATCCGCTTGTCAATTTAGCTTGAAAAGGATGATCGACCCAACCACCTATGCATCCAAGTTGTAGTCTATTATTGAGCTATTCAATCCACCACTCGACTATATTCGATTGTTGTTCGACTATCATGGGGGATTGATATTTTGTCGACTTGTTGTCCAAGGTTGCATAAAGCCTTGGCATACTTCCTCCCATGTCTCCCATTCTTTTAGCCTCATGAATGTTGTGGGCAGTCCTCATTCTTTCTCCTTTATGAGGGCAATCCTTATATAAGTGATTCCCCTCACATACCCAACATTGAACAGGATTTTCCCTTGGCCTTTTCCCAAATGAATTTGCATTCTTTTGTTCATTTTTGGATACATGGCCTTGCTAACCTGCTTGGGAGTTATTTATGAAAAAGGGTGGCTTAAAACCTTTCTTCCTTTTATCATTTTTCTCTTTCATCCTGTCATTCCAAGTCTTTTGGAACACTAGCCTTCCTTTGCTTTGCTCATAAATGCGTCTTGCTCTCCTTATGGTTTCCTCCAAGGTCTTGGGGTTGTCATATTGAATCTTGTCACTATAGAAGGAGGGTAACCCACTTATAAACCTTTGGATTTTAACCTTTTCATCCTTGATGAATTCAACATACTTCATCAATTCAAAGAACCACTTCTCATATTCCTCCATTGACATGGTTCCCAACTTGAGTTCAAATAACTCTTTCATCTTTCTCTCATAATAATGCTCAGACAAATATTTCTCTTAGAAACATCCTTTGAATTGCCTCCATGAGATTCTCTTCTCACTGAGGTTCTTGGCTTGCTTAAGTTGATCCCACCACATGGCTTCCTTTCCTTGCAAGTGGTAGGTAGCAATCCTAGCTTTTACCTCGGATGGGTAGTCATGCAACCAGAAATATTTCTTCATTTCCAACAACCAAACCTCTGCCTCTTCTCTTTTCCTGTGCTCACCATTGAAAGTAGGTGGCTTTATTTTCCCGAGTTCACCTTGCAAGATGTATGCTTCGAGCATTTTTCTTTGCCTCTGAACATGAGACACACTTGTGTTGCTTCTCGGTCCTAAACTCGCATGAGTTATTCTAGTGGATTTTCTTGGAGAATGATGGAGTATTCTCATGCTTCTTGAATGCATATCATTTCCTTCATCATTCCTTTTGATATGGGATCTTGATGTTGATACTTGTCTAGCACTAGTTGCTTTCTTGGTGCCAGAATCTTTGTTAGATTTCTTATGCAACATGTTCAAGCTCTGAAGTATCTCTTCCTGAGCCTTCATAATCCTTTCATTATCATTCCTCTAGCTTTGCATTTCCCTATGCAAACTTCTCATAATGACAGGATCTTGCCTATTTCTTCTTCCATTTGACTCTGTCTCGGCATTCCCCGTGTTGATATGTTGACCTATGAACTCTTCCCCATGGTTGTAAGACCCTTGAGCATCTTCTATGACTCTAGTTCTCATATAAGAACTAAGTTTCTTTATGTACCTCTAATTCTACAAAATTTGTAGCCAACAAAATTTGTTAGGTTAAAATAATTAACAAGATCCATGAAATTATGTACAATTGTGTTCCCATACTGTATCAAAATTATTTCTTTCATGATTTCACCCAAAAAGTTTCGACACTTAGATTATTTTTCCATCTATTCGGACTCATAGACTCGCAGACTTACGGACTCACTGACTCGTGGACTTACGGACTCACGAAAGCATAATTCTCCCTTTCATAAGTTCGTCCGAAAAGTATCAACACTTGGATTATTTTTCCATCTATTCAAACTCATGGAATCATGAACTCACGAAAGCATAATTCTTTCTTTCATAAGTTCGTATGAAAAGTCTCAACACTTGGATTATTTTTCCATCTATTCGGACTCACGGACTCGCGGACTTGCGGACTCACGAAAGCATAATTCTTCCTTTCAAAAGTATGTCTGGAAATTCTCAACACTTAGATTATTTTTCCATCTATTAAGACTCACAGACTCGCAGACTTGCGGACTCACGAAAGCATAATTATTCCTTTCATAAGTCCATTAGAAAAATCTCAACACTTAGATTAGTTTTTCATAATTCGGACTCACGAATGCGCAGATTTGCAGACTCACGAAAGAATAATTATTCCTTTCATAAGTTCATCTGAAAAGTCTCAACGCTTAACCATTTTTCTAAAATTGCGGACTCGCGGACTCATAACAAGTCCCAACACTTAGTCTTTTTTACCTTTGCAGACTCGCAGACTCATAATAAGTCCCAACACTTAGCCATTTTTCTATCTTTGCAGATGCTCAGACTCATAATAAGTCCAAACACTTAGTAATTCTCTCACTGTGTGGACTCACGAACTCATAATAATTCCAAAACTTATCCATTTTTACCTTTGCGGACTCACAAACTCAAGGACTCATAATAAGTCCAATACTTAGCCATTTTTCTAACTTTGCAGACTCACAGAATGATGAACTCGTAATAAATGCAACACTTAACCATTTTTCTAACTTCCTGCCTCTTTGTACTTACCACCATGGCATTACACATCAACTTCTTCCACATCATATGACACGTCCTCTCCCCCCTCCCCCCCACCCATGTCATGTTGACATCAGCGTATGGAAAATACCAAAAAAAATTCCAATTTCGCCTATTTTCCAAAATTCCAAAACTTCTCAAATTCCCCCAAAAATGAAATTCCTTCTTGGGTCGTCAATAGAGCTCTGTGACTAATATCAATACAACCAAATCAATCCTTGTACATAAACATTTGTTCATTTCTTTTCAAATTCAACTCTTTCACTTCGAAATTGTCATTATTTAGCTACAAGAACTTGGGGCTTTTGCTCAATTTCATCCAATTTCAACATGGAACATCGTAAACATTATGTCAAACAATTTGCAAATGAACTCTCCCTCTATCAGACAGTTCACTTGCTAACTCTGTAATTTCACTTTTGCGCTCTGCTAAATGGCCCATGCAGGATCAGTGTTGAAAAATTGGGCTCTGATACCACTTTGTAACGTACCCAGCCACTGAAGTTGGGTCACATCATGAAAAAACTTTTTCTTATCAACTCTGATACCATTTTAGTAACGTACCGAGCCTTCAACTAGACAACATTATGTGAAGAATACACATAACATGAAACTTCTACTAATTAAATCCAGTATTTTGTTGTTATTTGTTTTCCCATAGCCTACAGCTACAATTTATAACATTTTTAGCTACGGTAATAACCATAAAACTTATGCATCTGAAGCATATTAATAATCAACATGAGATGCAACTAAATCGTTCATTATAGCAACATATAAGTCATTATCATTCATGCAGAGTTCATGCAAAACAATAACACATGTAAATAACTCAATACAAGATAAAACACTTATCTTAAATAAGAATCGTGCAACCAGCTGCTTGGGATGGATGCTCCACCCAACCGTGGACTGATTGTTCCAAATCTCAATAGCCAGTCACCCATGAGTTGAGGCTAGAAATCCACAAAAAAGGGTGGTCTCTCACAGTCCACTCACAGCTCATAAATCTCTCAACCCAATTGATATTCTCCTACAACTATCTCGACTTTCCCAACAACCCTCTTCCTCTTCACCTGCCCAACCCAAGGAATGCACCATTCATTTATCAAGGATAACCCAAGGGATGTACCATCTGTTTATCAAGGATAACCCAAGGGATAAACCATATGTTTATTAGGGTTAACCCAAGGTATGTACCATTCGTTTATCAAGGATAACCTAAGGAATGTGTCATTCGTTTATCAGGGTCTCTCTAACATAGGTAGCTAAGAATCGCTCAGCTGGGAACTCAAGGGAAACTATTGCTAGGAAAACTATCAGCAAACCAACAACACTTGTTGTTTCAATGCAACTCACACATGAGTTCACTCTTTCGGCCTAACAACCGAGCTCTTTAGTTCTCCAACTCCAATTACGCTCCAAACTTCACCCTCCTATGATCGCACCAGCTCCAAATTCTTTTTCCATGCACAAACTTAACTAACTTCCCAAACTATTCGAACTATTGTTACTTATGTCCCAACCCATTCAAAATTCCTCTATTTTTCTTTCCTTTCTTGACTCACACTCCTCCCTAAGATAATTGTACCCAACTCCCATGTGCCCAATAACTTCAGGTTGTGACCACTCACACTCACCCTCTTACATGTATTCAATTATTGGCTTTGGAAACACTCAATCAGAAATGGGAAGGTTCATATACAATAGCATATTTAGAAAAATATGTTAAATCCATAAATATGGGTAGTTTCCCCCTTTGACCCCTCTTTCCCATTATCCTAGACACTCACCTCTCCTGTGAATTAATTCATCCCCCATCTCTTGTCCATGTCCCCTTAACAGTTGGCATCACATTTTATTATTAAAACATTGAAATACAATTCACATATTACATCGCTTAGTCGTAGCCACATATTATATCTACATAATCATTAATCAAACTGGGGATTATAATGGGGATGTTACAACTAGAGCATGGGTTTGGAGTCGAGGAGACTATTGCACCTAGTCTAGTCTAGGATAGTGGTACCCTCTTTCAAATTCTACCAGGAAATCTCCCTCAATGGAGATGGTCTCCAACCATTGGGTTAACTATGGCACCAAGTAGAATCTTACCCTTGTTGAAGAGATCATCAATAAGGATCTATCCAACACTTGGGCTTGATTAGCACCCAATACCAACAAAAGGATGAGATAAAGTCTAGCGCCTCGACCTCTCCTTCCACGTGACTATGTGTTGAAATTTTGATATGCTAGTTTAACCATATACAATATCACATCATTGTCACCCAACCATAGGCATTCACATATGCCACCCCCCATCACAATAACATTTTCTTAGATAGAATGATTCTGACAAGTCTACACTAGAACCAACAGATAACCCCTAACCAGAAACACCACTACTGCAATTGCAACACAATACCAATAGAGCGTACCTTTACCAAGAGAAGCGCACAAAAAGGAGATACTAGAAATATATGTGCCCTAGTTGCTGCCACAATTTCTCCTTAGACTTGCGCATTATTTTATGAGTGAGTGAGTGTGTCTAAATGAGCTAGGCTCCTTATTTAGGCACTATCTTTCTGGGGCCTTCATTTCTTTATTATTATTCTCCTTGGAATGAATTCTCTTTTAGGGTTTTCACACATTTGTTTTATGGTTCTCTTACTCCTAGAATATTCTATTCAAAGTACAAAAGTTACACTTGGAGGTTAATACCTCTCGCAGCTAGCAAAACATCAACACTCCCTCTTAACTAGGGAGGTATTAACTAATATTCTCTTATTGTAATGGTCTCAAACACATCCATCCATATCACATGGCATGGGAAAGAATCACATGGTCTTGCAGACCAGTCTACATGTAGCATCACCATAGCCACACATGCTATCTCATGATCAAACAAATCATGTCACAAGTATCACCATTATAGCCACACGGGATTTGTCATAGTCACACACAGATTATCTGATGGTCATGTCACAATCATGCATCTGGGGCCTCATCAACACATGTAGCATATCTCTAGTGGGAACAGCCTCATCGTCCTCTCAGACTTTATGTCATTACATGGATTTCATCTATCTCACACAGAACTAGGAAACCATCCATCTCACACAGAATATGGAATATGCAGTTGAGTTAGTTTACACAAAATTGCACTACTACCCAATCTGAATGGAGTCTGTGTGATTGCAACTCACCATCTCACACAAAATCTGGCAACTAGCCCTAGAGTTAGTTCTTCTAGTTGGCACACCAGGAATTCATCCCACGGTGACAGAGCATCTAACCACAAAGGTTAGGCGATGTAGTGCGCAGACACTACCCATCTATCCCAAGTCTAGGAAACACCTCCAACCACACAGGTTGACCCTCCAACAGGAAAAGCTAGGAAACTCATCATCCTCGAAGGCTCAGCATCTGCTGACCTTGTGTAAGGTCATGCTGACTAGTGCCACAGTCAGTAACATTCATGTAAATGACCACCCATTGTTGTCACAATCTGCAAGCTACTACCCCAAGAAAATCATATGTGACTCATCACTCCCTCTTACAAGGGATGTCCTTCTAGACCACGCTAAGATTGTCCCTAAAGTATTCAAACTTTACCCTTGACAGAGGCTTGGTCAACACATTCGCTATCTACATGTCTGTGCCAATATATTGGAGCTTCACAACTCCCCTTTGCACCATATCTCAGATATAATGGTACTTGATCTCGACGTGCTTGGACTTGTCATGGAACATGGGGTTCTCTGACAACTTTATACAACTCTAGTTGTCATAGAAAATACAAGTCACCTCCAAATCAAGATCAAACATCCCTGCAAGTAACTTTCGAAGCCACATAGCTTCGCTACATGCTGAAAATTTTGCTATGAATTATGCCTCAGCCTTACTAAGTGCCACATTAGTCTGCTTCCTGTTGAGCCACGATATCATAGTTAACCCTAGAATGAAGAAACATCCATATGTACTCTTCCTATATGTGACACTATCTTCCCAATATGAATCAGTATAGCCTTGCAATCTTATCTTATGATATGAAACATATCGGAGTCCATAATCAATTATACATTTCAGGTACCTCAACACATGTTTTGTCGCAACCAAGTGAACACGTCTTGGTTCAAGCATATACTAAATAAAAGTGTTCACCTCAAAGCATATATCTAGCCTAGTGTTCGTCAAATACATCAATGAACCAATCATTTTCTTTTACATGGTGACATCCACTGTCTCTGAAGAGGTATCACTCAATAACTTGAGGTTCGTCACCATCGGTGTGAGCATGGATTTACAATCCATCATATCAAATCTCTTCAGGATTTCTACTGCATGTTTTCCTTGGCACAGAAAAATCTCATCTGGTTTCCGCCACACCTCTAGACCCAAAAAGTAATGCATCATACCCAAGTCTTTCATCTCGAACTCAGATGCAAGATTTATCTTGCACTCTGTGATGAGCTTCTCATCCCCTGTTAGAAACAAGTCATCCACATATAACAGTGATATCACTATTCCACTATCCTCAACCTTATAGTAAATATTAGGATCTGCTTTACTCTTGGTAAAGCCCAAACTCATCAAAAAGTTGTCAATTCTACCATACCATGCCTTGGGTGCTTGCTTCAATCCATACAAGGCTTTCTTTAACCCGTACACATGTGACTTCCTGTCATGTGTCTCAAAACCTTGTGGTTGCTCCACGTACACTTCCTCTTCTACTACACCATTCAAAAAAGTTGTCTTCACATCCATCTAGTGTACCTTCCATTTCATCACTACAGTTATCGCAAGTATAGATCTAATCGAAGTGTACCTCACCATAGGAGAAAATGTCTCCTCATAATCTATTCCTTCTCTCTAGGAGAAGCCACGAGCCACGAACCTTGCCTTGTATTTCTCAACACTGCCATCTACTGAGTGTTTTGTATTATAAATCCATTTGGAACTCACAATTGATTTATCTTTCGATCTCAGAACCACATCCCATACATCATTCTTAATGATGGGCTAGTATTCCTCAATCATGGCATCCTTCCATACTTTTTTTTCTGCAACCTCTTCATAATAGGTAGGCTCAACATCAATGATATCACATAACTGTTACACGTCAAATTTACTCAACTGGATAAGTGTCGCATATTCCTCTCAATTGTCATAAGTGTCGCATCTTCCTTACAACTTTCGCAAGTGTCGCATCTTCCTTACAACTTTCGCAAGTGTCGCAAGTTGTTCATAAGTGTCGCAAATGCTATTCAAGCATACTGCCTTAACGATGACACTAAGGAGGCACTTAAAACATCTCATACACTGGGTTTGGAGAAGGAGAACTGGTTAACTGAAGTCAAGGAACTCTTAACACCTGAAGAGAGCTTTTGATCAAAGGTTTTGGGGGTGAACGCTCCCCTATATCAGTCTAGGGAGCAATGGCGCTCCCCTATAAGGCTTCAGGGAGCGTTATAACACTCCCCTGCCCCCTCTGAAGGAGCGCTATCCACCTTTGGGGCGTTGGTGCTTCCCTTAAGCTTCTTAGGGAGCACTACAGCGCTCTGATGCCCCTTTTGAAGGAGCGCTGCCTAATCTGAGGCAGTGGTTGGCCCATTGAGGAGAATAAGGGGAGGATCTTTCAATATTAGAAGGCAGTTGCATTCGAATTCTTGGTTCCATCAGAGAATCCCTGATCTGAGGAGGAGGTTCCCCAACTTGTTCTAAAGATAACTCAAGAGGTTAAGCTCCTCTTAACCTATATAAGCAAGCTCTATGATGGTGGAAAGGGGGGAAGAATTGCTAGCATGAAACCTATGATCTTATAGGAAACACATAGTCAGCCAAAGGTGAGTGATCAGTGAAGTTGTTGTTATCCAGGTTGTGGATCTTTCGAGCAAGGGTTAGACGAAGGGGACTTGACTAAGCTGTCGCAATCGGCACCTACGATTGTAAGTACTGTTGTCGTTATTCTCATCAATATGACACACTTGGCCTGTTTCTTTCTAGTTTGTGTCTAATCTAACATAAACTTATCATTGATAGATAGATATGTTTTCAAGTTAATATCAATAGAGTAGGAAGTGGTCGTATCTTGTTTGTCTACAGGACTCAGCGAGGAGCAAAGGATCGGAGCTCAACTCAGAGCGTGCAGGGACAAACGTTGATAAAGAGGTACTTTTGTTCTCCTTCCTTCTCATGTGTTAGTTTGTATAGATTTGAAAGGAAGTCAGTGTCCACGTTAATCATTTTTTGTCTTAGATTTAGGGTCAAGATCTTTGAGGCAATCTACCTATCCGCAGGGAGATTTTCCAACAACAGAAACTGGCGACTCCACTGGGGAGATAGCCTCAAATCCAAATTTCTTATTTTGATTTCTCTTCATTGACCTTGTTCTACCCCTTGATCGTTTCAGACCTAGTTCACTCCTCTTTTGATTGGTTTCATGAGCTGGTTGGCTCCCTACCCCATCATACTCAGCCTGATTGTCGAGATTGAATTGCAATTTTTTGAATTTTTGACATTTTTGGGAGTTTTTTTAACCTGGCGCCCCTGTCCTTGTGTTAACAGAGCCCCAGCGCTCCCTAATAGCCTTACACAGAGCGCCAGCCCTCCTTTGGCCAATAAACCTTCCAGAATTGTGTTTTCAGGGTTTTTTCCTCTGTGTCTCTCTTGTTGGGTCACCTTGTGAGTCAATCCTTCTTCTTTCCATCTTGGATATCTGTCTTTTGCTTGAAGAACGAACATCTTGTTGTTTGGATTCTGTAACCCTCTTCACTATTGTTTTTGAGTTTTTCTATCATTTGGAGTTTGAAACCCATTCATTGTCTTTCCCTCCTCATCAACTGAACGAAAAACTCTAGTGAAGGTCATCAAAGGCTTGCAGATCCTTTCATTTTGGTTTTGGTTAAAGATCATTGTTCTTCGACTTTTTCTTTTGGGTGTGAAGCTTGATTTCTCTTTGATTGCTTCTTTTCTTTTGCTTTTCACTTTGATTATGACGAAAGGGTGTATTGTTTGTATGATTCTTGCTTGTGTTGGTCTGATTTTCATTCATCCAAGAAGATAATTAGCCAGACGAGCCTTGTTTTGAATTAATCATTATTCATATACAAACAATAAAAAGCATCTTCATGATTGATTGTGCATGTTAGAAGGCATCTAAAAAGTTTTAGCATCACATCAGGATTTGATTGAGAAATTGTTTGAGGACATTCCTTATTAGTGCTTGTTAGTGAAAAGAACTCTCTCTCTCCCTTAGTTAGATGTTCATCGAAAAGAAATGAATGCTTATCATATTTGATGCATTGTTGAGACTGAGTCATAATTCCATTCGTTTCACTTCCATGCACCCCTTTTTGAGTAAAGAACAGCTATAAAAATCAACGCTAATTAAAAATTATCTAGAACTTTTTCTTTTCTAGGATCCTCCACCAACAGTAGAATAGGCTTAGTAGTTTGGATTAGGCTGTGAGCATAACTCTCCAAAGTTTTCCAAAACAAACAGTAGCATCCTGAGTTAGGGAGAGTCAAATCCAATCATCATATAAGTCTTCCTGGGATCCCCCTCTCACATAGGGGTTACGCACGAGGTCGCATTCGGGTGAGCTACGGAGACTAACCCTCCATGGTTTAACTGATTGTGGTGGTCAGATCGTATTATGGGGGTCACTTCAAGGTAAATCCACAATTACTGCGTGGAAGCCTTTTAGTTGATTTCAGGCTCGATACCCTTCCCGTACGTTCGGATTGGACTGTCCACTGTTCCCACCCAGGGGCTAACTACGAATTGTAACCTTAGTGGCCATAATCTTTAGGGTCTTGCACAAGGTGACGGTGAAGGGAAGTCTCACTGTACCTGGAATAGACGTTGGTCAAAATCACTCGGGCTCCTTGGAGGGTAAATCCACAATTACTGCGTGGAAGCTTGCACCAAGGCATAAGTTTGTTAAGCAGGTCGCCATTGTAATTGTTCCACCCTATCCCCGCCCCTTCTAGACTTGATCACGCGACGTTGGATTTCATCACCAACTAGTACGGTCATCGAGAGAAGGTCTTGCTTGCTTGGTTGTGATTCTTAGATTCTATTAGCGTATGCTATTTCTTTTACTTAGTGGACCTTAGGTCGAGTCAGTGTTAATGGCATCGAATCCTGAGAGTACCAATGGAGGAACCCCTTCTTCTGGGGAACCTTATACCTTTCCTTCATTTGGAAACTTTGGTCCTCCATATGTTGCCACACT
>ML785210.1:205077-224018 GCA_009831015.1 Picea engelmannii | reverse complement strand
AGTGCCAAAGTGGTCTATCCAAGTCCACCATTGGTTGATCCGATCCAATCATCGGTCGATCCTACTCTCCTTCTAGAGAGTAAACCCGATACTGCCCATGTTTTTCTCGTTAATACAGACTCTACCGTACCGAGGGGCATTCCTCCTTCTCCTGTGAAACCCCCTCCAAGTAATGAGGCCATCCTTTTTGATTGGGGTGCGCTAACTGGACCTCGTCTTCCCTCCCACATTCCTTTCCAGATTACAATACAGGTTCGTGGTCGGGACGTTCCTCAAACGCTGATAGATGAAGGTGCGTCCGTTAGTATTTTGTCTTCTGTTGCTTGGTACGCTTTGGGTTTTCCACAGCTTGCACCGGTTACACAGAATTTGTTGGCTTTTAACAAAAGAACTAGTCAACCTTTAGGGATCCTTCCTCAGTTTCATGTAACTTTGGGAGGGAAAACTGTCTTTATCGATGTCATGGTAGTCCGAGACCCCTTGGATTTCACTTTACTCCTTGGGCGGGATTATGTCTATGCTATGAAATCTCTTGTATCCACCC
The DNA here is from genome assembly GCA_009831015.1 of Picea engelmannii. NCBI lineage: Eukaryota > Viridiplantae > Streptophyta > Pinopsida > Pinales > Pinaceae > Picea > Picea engelmannii. Next base: position 223,474 of record ML785210.1, on the reverse strand, counting down.
TTTTCCATGTGATATCTTTCCCTCTTGATGGAAGAATTGTGACTATTGATCAACTTTCATTCATCGGTCCCGATTGGGTTACCTCCCTAAGTGGTTCCTATATGCAGACAGTATCACCCCCGCCACATGTCAATTATGTGGCATTGTCTCCCATGACCTCAACTTCCGATGATTTGGATCCGGTAGTTGACATGGTGATCTCTTCGATAGGGTTATTGGAGCCTGATCTCCTTACCCCTGTCACGACCCTCGACATGTGTTTCTTCCAAAGTGATTATCTTCCATCCGACGAATATCTCTTGGAAGCCATGACCAAGTTTTGTCCCTTGACATAGTATCCTTCCAGAGCATTATCCTCTTGGAAGCCATGATCAAGAAGCAGTCACGAGCATAGTTTCTCTTCTCTGTGGCAAGCTCGTTAAAAAATGAAACAGAGGCCACTAGCTTTCATGCTGGGGGCAACCACGAGCATAGTTTATCTTCTCTATGGCAAGCTCGTTAAAAAATGAAACAGAGGTCACGAGCATAGTTTCTCTTCTCTGTGGCAAGCTCGTTAAAAAATGAAACAGAGGCCTTGAGCATAGTTTTCTTCTCTGTAGAAAGCTCATTAAAAAATGAAACAGAGGTCACGAGCATAGTTTCTCTTCTCTGTGGCAAGCTCGTTAAAAAATGAAACATAGGCCTTGAGCATAGTTCTTTTCCTGTGTCAAGCTCGTTAAAAAATGAAACAATCACCTCTCCCTTCAAGTTGAGTCTTTCACTAGATCTCGTAGATGTCGAGTCGAGTCTTTCGTTAGGTCTCATTTTTGAACCTTCATTTCATCCACCTGTATCATTTTTCTCCATCTAGCACAGAAATTGGTGACAAACTCAAAGTCGGTGAATGAATTGAAGCTTGGGGGGCATGTCTCCAGCCTTTGATGATCATTCTAGAGCTAATCCACTAGCTTTCAAGCTGGGGGAATACCGAGCTTAGTCTTTGTTCTTTCTCGTGCTCGTTAATACATGAGAATGCAACCGAGTAAACTTTTATCTCTTTTTCGGACCCGTACGGATACACGAATACACGAAAAAGGAACCCCCCTGGAGTCTCCTTTAAACCCTTTTTAGACTCTCTAAATATGAAAAGATTGTCGAGTGACCTTGCTTCCTTTCACACTCGTTAAAAGGTCAGAAAGGGCGTCTTTCAAGCGATAGTTTACCCATTTTTCGGTCTCGTTAGACTACTGTACAAAAAAGGAACTGAGAGAGTTTTCTTTTAAGTGTTTTTCCAAACTCTATAATCCCAAAAAACCTTCGATTTTTCTGTCTTTGGACTCGTTAAAGCACACATCGACAGGCCCATATGGGACCGAACCCTTACTTCTTTCGGTTCGTTAAACAAAGGAAGAGGAACTTACCAAAGGTGAGTTATATCGAGCATGTGTTATCCTTCTCGAGCTCATTAAATCAAAAAGAGGTACTCGTCTATCTGAATGGGGGAAAAATTGAAAGGAGCAAGCCAAGCAGTGTCTTGAGAACATCATCCAACACTTCTTAGAGTCGCCCTTGAACACGACACTTTGTCATTTGCACATATCATAATCCGTTGAACCTCTGCATTGAGCCAATCCTTTGAGTTCCTTTCACTCCTTTGGGTCACCCGACGCAAGTCACAGTATCCACTGCATAGTTTTGGTCCATGTCATGTTTTGCTATTGTGCCTCAGTGTTCAAGGGAAGTATCCACCTCTAGAGTCCTCCATCTGAAATATATTGTCTCAAAACCTGTGTCAGTCCATGTCCATTTGATCTACCAATTACATCTCTATGTCTGTTTCGTGTCGTTGATGGGGGATACATCAAGGCCCTCCCTCGATGAGTCTATTCCTGTCGACTTCAACACATTATCCGAGAATCAGACTTAGAAACCAATTAGTACTTTGGGACCTGCATGCCTCAATGGCAGGCCTCCTCAAGTTCGACTATAGGTCTACATCATTGACCTCTGATCGAATGATTCCACGAATGTTCGACTTCAGTTCATCTTTTCACATTCGTTGGAATGTACTAGGGTACCTTGGGAATCATTGACATTAATGGTGATCTCCCTCACACTTGTTAATGGTTCACACCATTGACCAGTAATCAAGTGGTTTCTGCCATGTTCGACATCAAGATATCTATTCACATGGTTAGGATCGTACCACGTTGGGATTGGTGAGAAGACCCTAGGTTGAGTAACCACTTAGATATATGATTTTCCCAGGCTACGAAGGAGTTTCTATTGGACAAAGAACACATACACTGTCACATAGATCCACTTTGTATTGATCGTGGCTATGTCCTATCATCTCGTAGATCCACTGTGTATTCTTCATGGCTACGATCAGTACGAATCATCAGAGTATAGATCCACATTGTATCTTCGGTGGCTATACCTTTTTTATCAATACAATTATGGATCCGCAGTGTTTTTGATAGCGTCCATATCTTGCAAGTCTTGATCACCCAAGCATAGGTATGCCTGCCTTAGGTTTTGAAATATGTCATGATATTTGTTGGATGTTGGTGTGCAGCTTCCGTCAGGTTCTTCGAGTCTATACCCTTGCTTGAACATCTATAAAACATTTCAGTTATCAGTTCGCATCTTCTAACTTCATACTTTGGGGGGCATTCTGTTACACGTCAAATTTATTCAACTGGATAAGTGTCGCATATTCCTCTCAATTGTCGTAAGTGTCGCATCTTCCTTACAACTTTCGCAAGTGTCGCAAGTTGTTCATAAGTGTTGCAAACGTTGTTCAAGCATATTGTCTTAACGACGACACTAAGGAGGCACTTAAAACATCTCATACACTGGGTTTCGAGAAGGAGAACTGGTTAACTGAAGTCAAGGAACTCTTAACACCTGAAGAGAGCTTTTGATCAAAGGTTTTGGGGGTGAGCGCTCCCCTATATCAGTCTAGGGAGTGCTGGCGCTCCCCTATAAGGCTTCAGGGAGTGTTATAACGCTCCCCTGCCCCCTCTGAAGGAGCGCTATCCACCTTTGGGGCACTGGCGCTTCCCTTAAGCTTCTTAGGGAGCGCTACAGCGCTCTGATGCCCCTTTTGAAGAAGCGCTGCCTAATCTGAGGCAGTAGTTGGCCCGTTGAGGAGAATAAGGGGAGGATCTTTCAATATTAGAAGGCAGTTGCATTCGAATTCTTGGTTCCATCAGAGAATCCCTGATCTGAGGAAGAGGTTCCCCAACTTGTTATAAAGATAACTCAAGAGGTTAAGCTCCTCTTAACCTATATAAGCAATCTCTATGATGGTGGAAAGGGGGGAAGAATTGCTAGCATGAAACCTATGATCTTATAGGAAACACACAGTCAGCCAAAGGAGAGTGATCAGTGAAGTTGTTGTTATCCAGGTTGTGGATCTTTCGAGCAAGGGTTAGACGAAGGGGACTTGACAAAGCTATCGCATTCACATCTACGATTGTAAGTACTGTTTTCATTATTCTCATCAATATGACACGCTTGGCATGTTTCTTTCTAGTTTGTGTCTAATGTTACATAAACTTATCATTGTTAGATAGATCTGTTTTCAAGCTAATATCAATAGAGTAGGAAGTGGTTGTATCTTGTTTGTCTACAGGACTCAGCTAGGAGCAAAGGATCGGAGCTCAAATCGGAGCGTGCAAGGACAAACGTCGATAAAGAGGTACTTTTGTTCTCCTTCCTTCTCATGTGTTAGTTTGTATAGATTTGAAAGGAAGTCAGTGTCCACGTTAAGCATTTTCTGTCTTAGAGTTAGGGTCAAGCTCTTTGAGGCAATCTACTTGTCCGCAGGGAGATTTTCCTACAACAATAACAATGTCACATCACTAGAATATGGTCGAAGTTTCTTTCTTTATCTAAAAGATCGATCTGAAGCACCATACTTCTCAGCGTCTTGAATAATCTCATGAGCCCAAGCTAGTCTTATTTTCTTTGTAATCATTTTTGCAGGTCTTTGTGGTTCTTCCATTTCATGGTCCTCTGGACCATGCTCCTCTAGCACAACATCATTACCAGCATCTGAGTCTACAACTCTAGGAGCTTCAGGGTCCTCATCATGGATATCATCTGTATGATGTTTCCTTTATCTACTAAAGGTTGCATCTTCATCGAAGGTAACATCTCTACTAATCTCGATCTATCTGTAACCAGGGATGTAGACTCTGTATGCCTTCGATGTTTCACTATATCCAACAAATACACCCTTCTTTCCCGAAGAATCCAACTTTGATCTCTTTATCTTTGAGAATATGCACATACACTAGACAGCTAAATATTTGCAGGTGGTTGACCTTTGGCTTTTCTCCTGTAAACATTTCTTCTGGTGTTTTGTTCCCAAGTGCATAGTGAGGACTTTTGTTCTGCACATAAACAACAGTCTTGGTTGCTTCTTCCCATAGGTTCATAGGCAAGTATTGATCATGAATCATGACTTTTATTGCCTCCATTATCATATGGTTCTTTCTTTCTGCTACACCATTCTGCTGAGGATTGTAGGGAGTAGAGAATGCCCTCTTAATCCCAACTTCTCTACAAAATGTTTTGAAGTCATCGTAGGTGAACTCTCCTCCATTATCTGGCCTCAAAATATTTATCTTCCTTTCAGAAAGATTTCGACAAGAGCTTTGAATTCTTTGAATTTGCTAAATACTTCACCTTTTGATTTCAAGAAATAAATCCAAGTCTTACATGAGATATCATCAATAAATGAAACATAATATACATACCCACTAAGTGAAGTAGTTGACATTGGTCCACATACGTCTGAGTGCACAATGTCCAAAACTTCTTTTGCTTTGTTGTCACTTTTTGGAAACAGATTCTTCACATTCTCTCCTTGTGCGCATCCCTTGAGTGTTCCTTCACGATCCACCTGAATCTCTGGAAAACATGTTATCATATTGCTTACGATTGGTAATGCTTTGTAGTGTAAGTGAGCGAACCTTATATACCATAGCTCACCTGGATTTAATGTGTTGTGTACTAATGTTGAATTTGAGTGTCCCTTTAACTTGTATAGACCTCCTTGGACACTAGTCACAATAGCATCATCAAGAGTCTTTCCTCTTGGCCACATGAGAACTTTACCATCAATAAAAGCAACTCTAAATCCTTTATCTTCCAACGTTGAGATGGAAAGGAGATTTTTCTTCAAATTGGGTACATACAAGACATCCTTTATCTTCAAGGGTTTTTTGGAATCTAACTTGTAGGAGGTTTCTCCTACTCCTTTGATGTGATATTGATAGTCATCATCGAGCTTCACCTTATGAGGTGAATCTTTATGAACCATATCTGAGAGAGAATCCTTGTAACCAGTCATGTGCTTAGAAGCACCACTATCAACTAGCCATGTGTCACTTCCATGAGTGACTTTTCCTGTAAGAGCTTATATCAATACATGTTCTTCACTTGAATCATAATCTTTTGTTCTTTTCTGAGTAGGTTCATCATCTTCTATGGCATGAACATGATGTCTCTTATTTTGTCATTTTCTGGCCTGCTCTTCCTTGAGAGGACAATGACAATTTCGTGTAATGTGTCTCATCTTTCGGCAGTAATAGCATTTGTAGCTAAAGTAATCCTTTTGAGACTTTCGTGACCTTTGAAACTTATTGTGGGGATGATCCTCTTTCCTTTTCTTGCATGTACTGCTAGAGATTGATCACCATTGCCCAACTTCTCTTCTCTTGCTACCAGTCTAGATTCTTCCTGAGTGCAATCTTCCCACAACCTGTTGAACTTTGTTAGCTTTCTTCTAGAACAGATTCCTTGAATAAATGATTCCCAGGATTTTGGGAGACCATTCAATGTAGTCATTACTAGCTTCACTTCTTCTATTGTGTCTCCAATAGCTTCAATTGGTTCTTTGATTTGAGACACCCTTGTGAAGTAAGATTGAATGGTTTATGAATTCTACATCTTCACATTCTTTAGTTGTGTCCTCAAGGTCATCTTCCAATTGATATTCTTTCCTTCATACAATTGGGATAAGGAATCAAACATTTGTTTCGGGGTCTTCAATGATGAGACATGTGGGATCAAGTGATCCATGATAGAATCTGCAATGGTCATCTTTGCCTTAACCAGATTCTTCTTGTGCTTTTCCTTAGCTTCATCTCCCTCTGGCTCTGCAACTTCTTCTTCAATAAAACCTTATAGATCATTTTCCTCTAGAATGAGCATCAATCTATATTTTCATGCTCAGAAGTTGTTAGCAACCTCAAGCTTTTCATCAAGCTTAGTACTAATAGTCATTTTTCCCCAAGCACTGGAAATATGACAGAAAAAATAATATTTTGTAGAAATGGAATTTGAACTTACCAGTGGGTGCACTATGCCATGGCTGCCTCCTTTCTCCAAGAATCAACTTCAACTCATCCTTTAAATGCCATACGCCTTGACCTAGGGTTTTATGAGAAAACCTTAATTTCTCAACTTCAAAAATTTGCAGATCTGATCTGGGGAAGAGATGCACCCTACTTAGGCGACCTTCTTGGTGGGTGTAGTAAGTGCTCAACGAGCTTGACAATGAGGGAAACTGAGAATCTTTCTTCCAGCGGTTACACTGTTACGAAGGAAACAAGCTCTGATACCATGTTAAAATTTTGATATGTTTGTTTAACCATAGACAATATCACATCATTGTCACCCAACCATAGGCATTCACATATGCCACCCCCGAGCACAATAACCTTTTCTTAGATAGAATGATTCTGACAAGTCCACACTAGAACCAACAAATAAACCCTAACTAGAAACACCATTGTTGCAACTGCAGCACAATACCAATAGAGCGTACCTTTACCAAGAGAAGCGCACAAGAAAGAGAGACCAAAAAGACTTGCACCCTAGTTGTTGCCATAGTTTCTCCTTAGACTTGCGCATTGTTTTCTGAGTGAGTGAGTGTCTAAATGAGCTAGGAAGCTCCTTATTTATACTAGCATGTTCAAGTGACTTTTTTCTGGGTGGGGACGACTTCTCTTTCTGGGGCCTTCTATTTCTTTATTATTATTCTCCTTGGGTCGACTTCTCTTCTATCATTTTCACACATATGTTTAATGGTTCTCTTACTCCCGGAATATTCTATTATAAGTACAAAGGTTACACTTGGAGGTTAATACCTCCCACAACTACCAAAACATCAACACTATGTAGCCTCTCGATGGATCAACCGAATCATCTTGCAGTAATCCAAAATTATTTGTGTGTATTCTATGAAGCACAATTGAAACGAGTCAAAAAGAAAAAACATAGAAGAATCAACCCACAATGTGCAATGAAAAATAAAAGTTCTTATTATGGCATAATGATCTCACATTTCAACAACAACCATTTTGGTAGAGGATTTAGCCTTAAATAGTTTGCTTTGTAATGGTTAGTAAAACCCCTCTCCCAAAATAACAATTCTTTGATTTGTCATCCACAACTCGAAAACTAAGTCGTGACAATGAAAAACAATTTTTAACAATAAAATTCATCCACAAAGGGTTCGATTTGACTCAAAGATGCAATGGATATCTTCAAGAGGGTCGATTTTCTTTGGGTGAAGTGCACCAGTGGCTAGCTTGGTCTTCCAACCTCCAATGTTTACATCCTTTGACCCATCATTCTAATATTTTATGATGGTGGCTAGGAAAACAATGGTCAATTTGTTGAGAAAGGTGTCAACGACTACCTCTTTGACCAAGTAACACACTTTTCTCCCACGGCTGAGTAGAAGATGACTGAATTAATTTTGGATGAGGGCCAAATTAATCAATTAAATGCAAATAGCATTAAATGTGTGTCGATTTTATTAACTGAGGGTCAACAACTAACTTGGATGAAGGTCGATTTAATTATTGAGAGTATCGATTTGATTGGCAAGTGGGATGTTAGGCTCGATTTGTCACTTTGGCTCCCACGTTGACCTCAATGTTCACCAAGTTGGCTCCAACAGGTACCTCATTTGGATGATGTGCCAACGAATCACTAAATTGACCTAACAACTCACTCATTTGGCTTGGAAGGTGCAATCGAATTAATTAAGGGTTGATTTAATTTATTTGAGACACTGATTTAATTTATGGAGGCATCAGTTTGCTTGAAGCGTCCATTGTTTAACTCCTTTGAACCATGGCTTCACCTTTTACTTAGAAAAGTGCCCAACGGTTTTCTTCTTGACCAAAACGACTAGGAGAGATGGATGGCTTAATTAATTTGGTTCGATTTAATTTAATAAAGGCCAATGTGCTTGAGATGAGGGTTGATCCACTTGATTTTTCATTCAACATTCACCTTTGAGTTTACCTTTGACTCCAACGTCTCAATTTTTACCCATGGCTCACCTTTTATCCATAGCTATTTGAGGGGCTCCTCTCTCTAATTTGCAATGGCTTCTTCATATGGGTGATGGTTCATTTTTCACCACATAAATTTTCTTTAATAAAGAGTGTTGGAACTTTATGTAAGGTCTTCCACAACACCCATCGGGTGTGCACGCTCCTTAGGTAGATTTGGTTACGGAACAGATGAAGAGCACAAGGAGGAAGCGATCGGTTGGGAAAACGAAGACGTTTGGGTGTGAGCAGGAGCACCTTGGGCGCATGATGGTGATGTGTGGCACCAAGGGGGCACACAACTTCCTTGCATTAGAACAATTGGCGGAGACTTGGGTTGTGTTTGGGCAAGGGCAGGGCAACTTGGGAGCATGCTAAAGGAGTGGACCCATCTACCCTTGACAACATGGGCGCATCGAAGAGGTTGGACGACCCTATCGGCACACCCACGAGGAGTCACTACAATCGACACGAAAGAATGCACAAGGCAAGGGGCGTGTGCCCAAGGATGGGGCATGTCGGTTCAAGAGACATGACAGTCGATGGTTGCATGGGCTTGTTTGGACGCATCGGGTCCACGAAGGGGCGTGACGAATCATTTGAGTGTGGATTCGCGAAGTGGCACAACACACCCAAAAGTCATGACATTTCACACAAGTGACCTTTAGAGTTCCTATAAGAGAAAGGGCGCACAACCAAAGGAAGGCAAAGAATATTGGCAAGAGATTTGGATAACAAGTCTGAGGCAACAAACTCAGGAAGATTTGCTAAGATGGAAGACAAGTAGCCAAGAGTGGGATGCTATGGGAGGTTTTGGAAAAGTCTAGAAACGTAGTTCTGTTGGAGGCATGTGTGAGGTAGAACCAAAATATGTATTAGCTTCGTGAAAGTCTGTGGAAATGAAGGGACAACAAGTTTGCGGTTGTGGGAACGTCTGAGACGCACCGTAGGAGGTTGCAAAGATGGTTGCAACAGTCTTGGTGTGACGAATTTGTGCATGAGTGTCTTGTTGAGGTGAGGTGAGTCATGTGACTCTGCTAAGTTGTAAACCGAGTCGGTAGTGCTGATATTGTAAATGTTCCGCAATAACAAAGACTTCACCAGGTGTTAGGCACGGTTCGTGTCTCCCGCACTATTTCTATGTATGTCTTTTGTTTGTTCTACAATTGTTCTCTTGGGTTCTCATATTCGTGGATGTATGCTTATATATGACTAAGTGTTAAATTGTTAACAATTGTCTAAGTATACAAGAGTTGCACTAGAGTAGGAGTGTGACTTGTCGGTAGCCTAGAATGGAGTATGGGTATGCTCTAGGTGAAGAGGTATAGTCCAGAGGAAGTATTCTTGATGTGCCAAGCAACCAAGTAAGAACTGTCGCAGTGTCTCATGCCCTCGGGGGGTGAACAATCACAAGATCTAAACAAGCGTCCTAGGGGTCATGACAATATGGGTGATGGCTCATTTTTCACCACATAAATTTGGTTTAGTAAAGTGTGTTGTAACTTTATGTAAAAGAGCCCTCTTATTACCATAATATAATTATTTTTTTGTCATTTTTATCATGGTTAGTGTAGAGGGGGTGCCCCCTTCTTTAGAGTAACCTTGCCTTGATATAGTTAAAGGAGGTGACCCCTTTATTAAAATATTATCACTTTGTCCCCCTTTATGACTTAGCATATAAGTCCACATTAATCACCATGTTAGCAATACAATCCATCGACGTCGTGATCACATCTTCATTGTTTATGTGTTTGTAGCTTCGAGAGGTATTCCCATTAGTGCCCTTGGTGTCGAGTATGTGGTAATCTTCGTTGGCACCAGATTACACTATCGTTTCAGCGAAAACATCCTTGGGATGAAGCTAGGGCTTCATGGGTTTGGTGATGGGATTTGTGGGCTTGTGTTGAGGCTTCACACCCACAAAGAGAAATTAAATATTCTAATTTAATGTTGAGTTTAGTGGAGGGCTCCTTAGGGTACGCTAAGGACTTCTAAACTCACATTAGACTCGTATAAAAGGAGAGGAGAGATTGTGACAATCTAATATGTGGAGACAAGTGTGAAGAGAGCTTGGTGATTTCATTCCACCCTTTGGTGGCCTCAGTCCAACCCTGGAGAGAGGTTGGTTGGCATCTAGTTTGTTGTAATTGTCTTGTTCTGACGAGGTAGCAAGGAGGAGGAGGTTCGTACCTTAGTTGGCAGCCAAGAAAGGGTAGGTCGAGGCCTAGGAGAGGCTTGGCCTACTAGAACAACCAAACTATAGCCAAGCGAGGGACTCATCCAACCTAGGAGGAGGTGTTGCCAGGATCTAAGGAGCTCAGCCTCGCTTGAGGTGTTTGTTGGAGGGTTTGGCCTAGGCTAAGAAGGTTGTCGCAAGTTGGGACAACAACCTAAGTGACTCTGCCAAGGAAGGAGGGACTAGTGGAAGGTCTTTCCACCATCCAAGAGCATTTGGCAGCAAAGGGAGGACTGTAACTACAAAACAGTGGGTTGGTTGACAACCATAGGAGTTCTGAAGTATGGTACAGGAAGTTTCAGTGTGTTGTTGCAGCTAAGAAAAGGGGTTGTTACAGCCAGCATATGAGCAGTACTTAGGGTAGATTTTAAAGCAGCCTTAAGGCAATTTTGAGGGATGCAACAACCACTCCAATAGCAAGTCTGAGGGGCACTTTGAGGACAGTCTGAAGGGAGATTTTTAGGGGCAACAAAAGAGGGTTGTTACGGGTGTGTAAAAACAACTTTTGGACAACCCTAGAAAGTTGTTACATCAATGCATTTGGAGTTGTAACAACAGTCTTGGACCAAGTTTGGCATGGAAACCGAGGATTTCAGTTGTGCCTTGTAAGTAATTTTTTGGTATTTTAATGTATGTAGGATTGGGCCATTGTCCTTGGTACAGGAGCCCATTGGTTCTTAGTTTAAGAACATTGAATTTGAGCATTAAATTCTTGTGTACCTATATATGATTCAATTGTTGATCTATTTTCAGTGTGTTTATGCTTACAGTTCAAATGGTAAATCTGTGTATAATTGTCGAAGACATAGACTAGACCTGAGGTGCAGTCAAAATATAACATGGTATCATAGCTATGGTTCTGAGAAAGACAGTCGAATCTGAGATATTTACATAGGTGATATCTCTGAGTGAGAGTTGTAGTAGTGTTGAGGAGCTAGCTCTAAGAGGGAGCTACAATGATTGTTGCGGGTAATAACAGGTCAAATGGTCTTTGGTTTGAGACATGGAGCAGACCGTTCAGATGAGTAGTTGTGGACTATTGCAACTTGGTGGTGTGACAGGTTTGGAGTTTTGGTAAATTGGCAGAGAGCCTGGATCACAACAATGTGTTGTGTGGTAGGTTGCCAACCTTGTGGATGGACTTTCGATGACTTGTCATAATGAGTTGTGATGGGCGCAGCTTGGGTGCTTTGGCACGATTGAGATAGCTTCAAATGTTTGGAAGGTTGAAGAGATAGAGTCTTCATCGCATCAGAGAGTTGCACATTGTCGAGGCACGACAATGTATGAGGTATTTGACCAAGGAGGATGAGGACACTTGCAGAGATAAGTTGCGAAAGTCTAGAGTGGACTAGACCAAGTGTCCATCTGCAACTTGGGACCGTTTTAGAGAGAGGACACAGGTTCAGTTGCAGCATGTGTGTAGAAATAGAGAGATTTCTGACTTGGGTGATGGACTTGGGCAGAAGTTCATTGGATTGTCGTGACTTGGTTAAGCAAGATGCTTGCCTTGAAGGATTGCATGGTTATTATACAGTGGGAACCACCAACACATAACATGGGCACAAGACTTGTTCAAGAGCTTCACAATGTCTAACTCAGGTATGTACGAGGAGCTTGGTATGAGGACTAGGCATGTAGTACAAGGATTTGGAGCAATGGTATTCTAGATGGAGTTAGGGGATGTGTTGTGAGTGGCAAATGTGTTATGGGTGTCAGGAGTGTGTCCTCTACCTCAACAATTGAGGAGTAGGGTTATGCAGTGTTGTTCTGGGATGGACATGTATTATTGGATGCCCAAAGGATCTAGCTCAGACACAACAATGGTCCTGGAGTTAGAGAGGGAAACATGTATAGGTAGAAGGGTCAACCTATGCAAGCCATGACCAACAGTAGCAGAGTGACAGTGTACAAGGAGTAGGTAGCTTCAAACGTTGAGCAAACTCAGAGGGATCCCAACCTCAGAGAGAGTCAATGGATTTAGAGGAAATATGACTTCAAAGGTAGTCAGGAGACTCAGAAAGAGTCAGGAGGCTCAGAGAGAGAATCAGTCGTACAGTGGGAGCCAACCTTCAGGTCCAGATGGGAGAGAGACATCTTCCAAGACTGTCAAGAGGGTGTCATGGGTTGAGATGGCCAGGTAGGATGGTCAGAAGTGGGAGGCTTCTAGGAGCAGGATGTCTTCGAAGATGGGATCATGCCATACAACAAGATTTACTTCAGTGACAGAGGGAGCAACCAATCAGGAGGATTGGAATGCAACTATGGTAGAAGATCCAAAATGGGAAGCATATCCACTTCCAGTATGGGAGATAGAGTTACTTCCAGGAGATATTGGAGTGGTGGAGAATACCTCCCTCGCTAAGAGGGAGTGTTGATGTCTTTGTAGCTTCGAGAGGTATTCCCACTAGTGGCCTTGGTGTCAGGCATGTGGTAATCTTCATTGGCACTAGATTACACTATCGTTTAATCGAAAAACGTCATTGGGATGAGGCTAGGAATTCATGGGTTTGGTGATGGGATTTTTGGGCTTGTGTTGGGGCTTCACACCCACAAAGAGAAATTAAATATTCTAATTTAATGTTGAGTTCAGCGGATGGTTCCTTAGGGTAAGCTAAGGGCTTCTAAACTCACATGAGACTCCTATAAAAGGAGAGGAGAGATTGTGACAATCTAATATGTGGAGACAAGTGTGGAGAGAGCTTGGTGATTTTAGCCCACCCTTTGGTGACCTCAATCCAACCATGGAGAGAGGTTGATTGGCCTTTAGTTTGTTGCAATTGTCTTGTTTTGGGCAGGTAGCAAGGAGGAGGAGGTATCTACCTCAGTTGGCAGCCAAGAAAGGGCAAGTTAAGGCCTAGGAGAGGCTTGGACTGCTAGAACAACCTAGATACAACCAAGCAAGGGACTCAGCCAACCTAGAAGGAGGTGTGGCTAAGATCTAAGGAGCTTGGTCTGGCTTAAGGTGGTTATTTGATCCAAATTATTTTCGACACGAAATGAGAGCGTAGATATAATAAAAAAATGTACAAAGATATCTCGGATATCCAATAATATAACATAAATGTATCAGAGATGCTACCATAAACATAGAGATACAGTAATACACAATTTTCTATTAATAAGCGAAAATGTACGAAGACTGTAAAAATACAGAGTGAAAGACCCGTTAGAATGGTGACAGCTTATCTCTGAGAAGAGATATGTTCTCTACTTGCATTCGCAAAAAGATGATTTTACAATGAGGCTCCAAAGGCTTTTTATCATAAAGAAAATTCCAAACCCTAACCCCGAAAGATGAAAAGCCAACAATTTTGTGGACCCCGTTTTGGGTAGTTTGGTGTATCAACTTCCCAGGGGTGTAACTTTGGTAGTCGTCCAATCTCTTTGATCCCAAAAAACCTTCATTTAGGCCCTCAAAATGGCCCCAAAAGTTTAGGAACCAAAAAACTGCTAAAAATAGTAAGTTATCAGAAAATTGTTTTGAGTCAGTTGGAATAGGTGGGTGGCCACCGATATCCACTTGGATCAATCTGCCCTCCTTAGGAAGCAATGGTCTCCATTGCGTTGAGTTCCCAGGGGAAAGGGGAAAGTGATTGTTGAATCTGAATCTTAGTGAGTTGTTTGCCTTGCTAAAGACGTTGCACTGCTTAGTTTGTGGAAAACTGTCACGAACATGTTGCTAGTAGGGTTGAATCTGTTCAACAAGTCGGGCTACATGAGAGGACTGTGTGTAGAAGTAATCTTTGCGCTTTGTTCCAATCTTGCCGACCTATTTTTGTTGGATAGAAGGTGTTTGGGCCGAGGCTATAGTGGTTGTAGCATCATTTCGTTCACCTTTTGAACAGATTGTGAAGAAGTTGAATTTTGTAGTATGAGATACTACCTTGCGACATTGTTTAGGTGGGACAGTAGTTGGAACTACCTCTGGTATCCTATAGAGATGACCCCCCAAAGTAACAATGACACTACGGGGTCAAGACTCATAGATAGTATGGCGCTTCCATATATATGGTTGGCCCAAGAGAACATCGCAGACATCCAACGAGGCAACATCACATAATACCTCATTCTTTAAGGGTTGGATGTCGTATGACAATCATCACTGCTGGCTGACACGAAGATCTCGTCCCCGGCGAAGCCACCCATTGTATGGTTGTGGGTGTGGTGTTGTCGACAATCCCAACTGTTTGACGACCTTTGTTGAGATAAGGTTCTTCTGGCTTCACCCACATATGTGAATGAAAAAGGTGTTAAATTGTTGCAGTTGTGACATTAGCAGTTGGGTCTGCGTCGATGATCTATCTTCTATCAGTATTTTCTGAATCAAATTCGAAATTAAGGTTTCGCTCCTTGTCTTTGATCTCGACCACCAATGACTGTTTTAAGCGACATTCATCGATGTTGTGCTAGGGGCTTTTGTGGAAATCGCACCATTTTCCGGTGTCCTTCTTCATCTTTCCATGACCTTTCTTTTCATGTGGCTTGGACTAGTTTCCAGGAAACTGTTTGTTAGGGTCGTCTTTATCATACTTTGGTTGTTGCGGATTTGCAGACCCGAACTTCCGTTTGTTCTAGTGCTTAAATTTCTGCTCGATTTTAACAACATATCGATAAGCAACACCAAGTGATAAGATGTCCAGAAAATCCATTTCAGTTTGGATGTATCTGTGTAGATCCCCACGATATTTCAAAACCAAATGTCATTCGGAGTCTTTGATACCCAGCTTGGTGCCCAAGGTATGGAAGGTATTGGTGAACTCCGAAACTACTTAGCCCCTCTCTTGGTGAAGTGTGATCCATTTCATGTACTGGTACTCACAGTTGTCAACAGGGTAATACTATTCATTTACTGCATCCACAAAAAAATCTCAAGTGGGTTCGGCCAAATATATTCCAGACTCCTTTGTGGAACTTTGCTCCCAGTAAGTTTCCCACCAGTGTTTGACATGGGGGAGAGTCTTAAGGCGTGCGAAGGTGATATTTTCCAAGTCGAAGAAATCATGAACAGAGAAATAACCTTCTAGCAAATTTAACTATTTTTCTAAGGCATTTGCATCTATCTGTCCTTAAAATATGGGAATATCAAAATTAACTTGTACCTTGAAACGTGAGGTGCCTCCAAAGTGGTCGCTTGATGAAGATGCATCTGTTGTTATCGACAGGCGTTGAAGGACGTGGGCAAAATTCTCCATCATTTCGTCCCTCTGTCGCGTGAGAACTTGTTCAAGCAACAGAGTAAAAGAATCGCATGCTCTGTCGTTTTTCTTTTCTTCCGCCATGGAGGGTTTCTTGGGTGTGAGAGAACGATTGTCCTCAAGAGAGACAAGCTCAAAACCCAACTTGCTATACTCGGACCTCGTCGGGGACATGCATTGAAAAACGATCAAGAGCACCCTGCTCTGATACCGTTGATCTGGATTATTTTCGGCATGAAATGAGAGCGGAGATGTAATAAATAAATGTACAAAGATATCTCGGATATCCAATAATATAACAAAAATATATCAGAGATGCAACCATAAACACAAAGATATAGTAATACACAATTTTCTATTAATGAGCAAAAATGTACAAAGACTCTAAAAATATAAAGTGAAAGACTCGCTAGAATGGTGGCAGCTTATCTCTGAGAAGAGATGTCTTCGTTACTCGCATTCGCAAGATGATTTTACAATGAGGCTCCAAAGGCCTTTTTATCATAAAGAAAATTCCAAATCCTAACCCCGAAAGATAAAAAGCCAACAGTTTTGTGGACCCCGTTTTGGGTAGTTTGGTGTATCAACTTCCCAGAGGAGTAACTTTGGCATACGATCTTCATTTGGGGCGCACGATAGCTCCTTGGAAAGGTATCATCGGGGAGATTCATTTTGGAGGCTCAATCAAAGCCTTTGGCTATCATTGAGGAGCTTGATCCCAAAATACATTCATTTAGGCCCTCAAAATGGCCTCAAAAGTTTAGGAATCGAAAAACTGCTAAAAATAGTAAGTTGTCAGAAAATTGTTTTGAGCCAATTGAAATAGGTGGGTGGCCACCGATATCCACCTGGATCATTGTTGGAGGGTTCAGCCTAGGCTAAGAAGGCTATTGTAGGCTGGGACAACAACCCAAGTGACTTAGCCAAGGAAGGACAGATCGGTGGAAGGTCTTGCCACAGTCCAAGAGCATTTCCCAGCCAAGGAAGGATTGTAACAGCTGAACATTGCGCTGGTTGAACGCTAGCATACAACCACAGGAGTTTTGGACCCTGGTACAAGAAGTTTCAGTGGGTTGTTGCAGCCAAGAAAAGGGGTTGTTACGACCAACATACAAGCAGTACTTAGGACATATTTCGCATCATCCTTAGCGTAGTTTTGAGGGTTGCAACAGCCACTCCAACCGTAGGTTTGAGGGGCACTTTGAGGACAATCCAAAGGGAGATTTTTGGGGGTAGCAAAAGAGGGTTGTTACAGATGTGTAACAACAACTTTTGGATAGCCCTAAAAGGTTGTTACTGCAGTGCATTTGGAGTTGTAACAACAGTAGTCTTGGACCAAGTTTGGCAAGAAAACCGAGGGTTTCAATTGTGCCTTGTAAGTGAATTTTTGGTATTTTATTGTATGTAAGATTGGGCCATTGTCCCTGGTACGGGAGACCATTGGTTCTTAGTTTACGAACAATGAATTTGAGCATTAAATTCTTGTGTACCTGTGTATGATTCAATTGTTGATCTATTTTCCGTTGTGCTAAGTTAGGCATCTCAGTGTGTCTATGCTTACAGTTCAAATAGTAAATTTGTGTATAACTGTCGAATACATAGACCGAACCTGAGGTGCGGTCAAAACATAGCATTCATATCATGGAATGGCCCACTGCAAATATGTTGATGTCACCCTTTAGAAGTTGATTTTTGCTTTAAAATCTTCTTTTGCCAAAATTTCAGCGTGGCATGTCAAGTATACATTATGACGGTCATTTTGAGCCCTTGTATTTTGGGACCCTATGCATTGGGATGTGTGACTGTCTCGGGAAACTTGAAATGTTGTGAATTGTGAGACTGTCATGTTGAGAATTGTGAATGAATATATTGCACCATGGCCAAGGAGATGCATACAAAATCTATGACACATGACCATGTGGGGTTGGACATAGTTGCACGTAAAACCGTGTGCATCTCCCCTACAAAAACCAATGGCTCCCGTAAACCACCCCTACAAAACCAATGGCTCCCATAAAACATAGTGTGATCACCCCTACAAAACCAATGGCTCCCGTAAACCATGTATTCCAATAGATCCATATCAAAGCCTCCAATCCTATCCAAGACAAAAGGAATTAGGAGTGGGGATTAGAGGGACTGGGCATGGCCAACCATCAAAAGGCCAAGAACACCATATACATAGTCATCCACATGGTCTACAAGACTTTGGAACTTGCATCTTCTCGGTCATACAATGGTGTTGCCATGAAAAATGTAGATTACCTCCTAGGACGTAACATGAACCATGATATGCAAGGTTCCTAAACAAAATTGCTTCTATCGAAAATGAATCGATACTTGGTTTCCACAAAACCCTATTGGCTCCAATGTTTTAAAAACCGAAACCGGTATTGGAACCAGTCAAGGGTCCAACCTAAACCTGAACCAAAACCGGTAATGAACCGGTCGAACCAGTTTCAATGAACCGGTTTTTTTAAAATAACATAAAATATTTAAATTTTAACGAAAAAAATATATTTTTAAGATTTTAAATCATGTTTCCAAAGCATTAGAGACAATTAGAGACAACATATCCAAAGTATGCTCATGAATATATCAAAACGACACCAAGTGCAATA
>ML785210.1:171828-204977 GCA_009831015.1 Picea engelmannii | reverse complement strand
ACAGTTGTGTTCTATTGGATGGCATTGTTTTGATTTCCATGGAGACTATCTAGTTGGATAGTGATGATGGTGCTCATGATTTGATCATGAGATAGCCTATGTGGCTATGATGATGCTACTGGGTGAATGGTATTTTTTTTCTCAAGACCATCTAGTTTAAAACATCCCTAGCTAGAAGGGAGTGTTGATATTATGGTAGTTGTGGGAGGTATTAACCTCCACTTGTAACCTTTGGCGAGACTAGAATATTTTGGGAAGTAAGAGAAACCCTAAATATTTGGATAATAACCATATAAGACAAGTCGGCTTAATAGATTAATTAATATTGAGTTATTAGCCCCCAGGAAGAGAAGTTGACGCAGTCAATTAAGATGGAGTAGTATAAATAGAGGGTGTTATAGCTCATTTGTCACTCACTCACTCACAACCACATAAAACCAGTGGTGCGCAAGTTTGGAGAGGAGCTGCAGTTGCAGCTGCTGAAACTGGTATTTCGGTTTTTGGCTTGGACTTTCTGCTTGGTCTTTGGTTATGTTTGATTGGTGCGCTAGCCTTGGTTTGTTATTTATATGCTACCTGAATTCTTCTCTCTTTCAAGGTTAAGGTGCTCGGGGGTGGCCTTTGTGCATATGGTTGGGTGACAATATTGCTATATTGTCTATGGTTAAACAAGCACACCCACTTTTCTAACACATATTTCATAATTTGATCCGTTAAGAAAAACAAGATCAATCTTCAAATCCATCTTCTATATCTAGATAAAAATATATGTTTCAAAGGTTCCAATCAACAAACCACCAACCTAGAGTCAATCACACAACAAATCCAACTTAGCAAGGTTTGCAGATAACATGCAAGGTTTTAAACCATTGGTTTTGATGCCATCTTGGGGAAAGGGGTGGAATATGTAACAAAACAGACAGACAATTCTGAAGATAATCGAAGAGGGAATAAAATTTCAAAGACAAAAGGTGGTGTCTAAAGACACCATTACAATCCTTAAGCAAAGCACATTGTGATCAGAACATCGTAACGCATATTGGATCTTGATATCTCCATATTATATCAACTCGATCGCTTGATTATAATGACCCAAGGGATCTATTATATATAGCATCAATATCTAACCAACTTCCACAGAATCGGGAAGATATTGTCCACATGTAACCGTCTGTTGTTAGAGTTGACTTTGTCAAATCCGCTTGTCAATTTAGCTTGAAAAGGATGATCGACCCAACCACCTATGCATCCAAGTTGTAGTCTATTATTGAGCTATTCAATCCACCACTCGACTATATTCGATTGTTGTTCGACTATCATGGGGGATTGATATTTTGTCGACTTGTTGTCCAAGGTTGCATAAAGCCTTGGCATACTTCCTCCCATGTCTCCCATTCTTTTAGCCTCATGAATGTTGTGGGCAGTCCTCATTCTTTCTCCTTTATGAGGGCAATCCTTATATAAGTGATTCCCCTCACATACCCAACATTGAACAGGATTTTCCCTTGGCCTTTTCCCAAATGAATTTGCATTCTTTTGTTCATTTTTGGATACATGGCCTTGCTAACCTGCTTGGGAGTTATTTATGAAAAAGGGTGGCTTAAAACCTTTCTTCCTTTTATCATTTTTCTCTTTCATCCTGTCATTCCAAGTCTTTTGGAACACTAGCCTTCCTTTGCTTTGCTCATAAATGCGTCTTGCTCTCCTTATGGTTTCCTCCAAGGTCTTGGGGTTGTCATATTGAATCTTGTCACTATAGAAGGAGGGTAACCCACTTATAAACCTTTGGATTTTAACCTTTTCATCCTTGATGAATTCAACATACTTCATCAATTCAAAGAACCACTTCTCATATTCCTCCATTGACATGGTTCCCAACTTGAGTTCAAATAACTCTTTCATCTTTCTCTCATAATAATGCTCAGACAAATATTTCTCTTAGAAACATCCTTTGAATTGCCTCCATGAGATTCTCTTCTCACTGAGGTTCTTGGCTTGCTTAAGTTGATCCCACCACATGGCTTCCTTTCCTTGCAAGTGGTAGGTAGCAATCCTAGCTTTTACCTCGGATGGGTAGTCATGCAACCAGAAATATTTCTTCATTTCCAACAACCAAACCTCTGCCTCTTCTCTTTTCCTGTGCTCACCATTGAAAGTAGGTGGCTTTATTTTCCCGAGTTCACCTTGCAAGATGTATGCTTCGAGCATTTTTCTTTGCCTCTGAACATGAGACACACTTGTGTTGCTTCTCGGTCCTAAACTCGCATGAGTTATTCTAGTGGATTTTCTTGGAGAATGATGGAGTATTCTCATGCTTCTTGAATGCATATCATTTCCTTCATCATTCCTTTTGATATGGGATCTTGATGTTGATACTTGTCTAGCACTAGTTGCTTTCTTGGTGCCAGAATCTTTGTTAGATTTCTTATGCAACATGTTCAAGCTCTGAAGTATCTCTTCCTGAGCCTTCATAATCCTTTCATTATCATTCCTCTAGCTTTGCATTTCCCTATGCAAACTTCTCATAATGACAGGATCTTGCCTATTTCTTCTTCCATTTGACTCTGTCTCGGCATTCCCCGTGTTGATATGTTGACCTATGAACTCTTCCCCATGGTTGTAAGACCCTTGAGCATCTTCTATGACTCTAGTTCTCATATAAGAACTAAGTTTCTTTATGTACCTCTAATTCTACAAAATTTGTAGCCAACAAAATTTGTTAGGTTAAAATAATTAACAAGATCCATGAAATTATGTACAATTGTGTTCCCATACTGTATCAAAATTATTTCTTTCATGATTTCACCCAAAAAGTTTCGACACTTAGATTATTTTTCCATCTATTCGGACTCATAGACTCGCAGACTTACGGACTCACTGACTCGTGGACTTACGGACTCACGAAAGCATAATTCTCCCTTTCATAAGTTCGTCCGAAAAGTATCAACACTTGGATTATTTTTCCATCTATTCAAACTCATGGAATCATGAACTCACGAAAGCATAATTCTTTCTTTCATAAGTTCGTATGAAAAGTCTCAACACTTGGATTATTTTTCCATCTATTCGGACTCACGGACTCGCGGACTTGCGGACTCACGAAAGCATAATTCTTCCTTTCAAAAGTATGTCTGGAAATTCTCAACACTTAGATTATTTTTCCATCTATTAAGACTCACAGACTCGCAGACTTGCGGACTCACGAAAGCATAATTATTCCTTTCATAAGTCCATTAGAAAAATCTCAACACTTAGATTAGTTTTTCATAATTCGGACTCACGAATGCGCAGATTTGCAGACTCACGAAAGAATAATTATTCCTTTCATAAGTTCATCTGAAAAGTCTCAACGCTTAACCATTTTTCTAAAATTGCGGACTCGCGGACTCATAACAAGTCCCAACACTTAGTCTTTTTTACCTTTGCAGACTCGCAGACTCATAATAAGTCCCAACACTTAGCCATTTTTCTATCTTTGCAGATGCTCAGACTCATAATAAGTCCAAACACTTAGTAATTCTCTCACTGTGTGGACTCACGAACTCATAATAATTCCAAAACTTATCCATTTTTACCTTTGCGGACTCACAAACTCAAGGACTCATAATAAGTCCAATACTTAGCCATTTTTCTAACTTTGCAGACTCACAGAATGATGAACTCGTAATAAATGCAACACTTAACCATTTTTCTAACTTCCTGCCTCTTTGTACTTACCACCATGGCATTACACATCAACTTCTTCCACATCATATGACACGTCCTCTCCCCCCTCCCCCCCACCCATGTCATGTTGACATCAGCGTATGGAAAATACCAAAAAAAATTCCAATTTCGCCTATTTTCCAAAATTCCAAAACTTCTCAAATTCCCCCAAAAATGAAATTCCTTCTTGGGTCGTCAATAGAGCTCTGTGACTAATATCAATACAACCAAATCAATCCTTGTACATAAACATTTGTTCATTTCTTTTCAAATTCAACTCTTTCACTTCGAAATTGTCATTATTTAGCTACAAGAACTTGGGGCTTTTGCTCAATTTCATCCAATTTCAACATGGAACATCGTAAACATTATGTCAAACAATTTGCAAATGAACTCTCCCTCTATCAGACAGTTCACTTGCTAACTCTGTAATTTCACTTTTGCGCTCTGCTAAATGGCCCATGCAGGATCAGTGTTGAAAAATTGGGCTCTGATACCACTTTGTAACGTACCCAGCCACTGAAGTTGGGTCACATCATGAAAAAACTTTTTCTTATCAACTCTGATACCATTTTAGTAACGTACCGAGCCTTCAACTAGACAACATTATGTGAAGAATACACATAACATGAAACTTCTACTAATTAAATCCAGTATTTTGTTGTTATTTGTTTTCCCATAGCCTACAGCTACAATTTATAACATTTTTAGCTACGGTAATAACCATAAAACTTATGCATCTGAAGCATATTAATAATCAACATGAGATGCAACTAAATCGTTCATTATAGCAACATATAAGTCATTATCATTCATGCAGAGTTCATGCAAAACAATAACACATGTAAATAACTCAATACAAGATAAAACACTTATCTTAAATAAGAATCGTGCAACCAGCTGCTTGGGATGGATGCTCCACCCAACCGTGGACTGATTGTTCCAAATCTCAATAGCCAGTCACCCATGAGTTGAGGCTAGAAATCCACAAAAAAGGGTGGTCTCTCACAGTCCACTCACAGCTCATAAATCTCTCAACCCAATTGATATTCTCCTACAACTATCTCGACTTTCCCAACAACCCTCTTCCTCTTCACCTGCCCAACCCAAGGAATGCACCATTCATTTATCAAGGATAACCCAAGGGATGTACCATCTGTTTATCAAGGATAACCCAAGGGATAAACCATATGTTTATTAGGGTTAACCCAAGGTATGTACCATTCGTTTATCAAGGATAACCTAAGGAATGTGTCATTCGTTTATCAGGGTCTCTCTAACATAGGTAGCTAAGAATCGCTCAGCTGGGAACTCAAGGGAAACTATTGCTAGGAAAACTATCAGCAAACCAACAACACTTGTTGTTTCAATGCAACTCACACATGAGTTCACTCTTTCGGCCTAACAACCGAGCTCTTTAGTTCTCCAACTCCAATTACGCTCCAAACTTCACCCTCCTATGATCGCACCAGCTCCAAATTCTTTTTCCATGCACAAACTTAACTAACTTCCCAAACTATTCGAACTATTGTTACTTATGTCCCAACCCATTCAAAATTCCTCTATTTTTCTTTCCTTTCTTGACTCACACTCCTCCCTAAGATAATTGTACCCAACTCCCATGTGCCCAATAACTTCAGGTTGTGACCACTCACACTCACCCTCTTACATGTATTCAATTATTGGCTTTGGAAACACTCAATCAGAAATGGGAAGGTTCATATACAATAGCATATTTAGAAAAATATGTTAAATCCATAAATATGGGTAGTTTCCCCCTTTGACCCCTCTTTCCCATTATCCTAGACACTCACCTCTCCTGTGAATTAATTCATCCCCCATCTCTTGTCCATGTCCCCTTAACAGTTGGCATCACATTTTATTATTAAAACATTGAAATACAATTCACATATTACATCGCTTAGTCGTAGCCACATATTATATCTACATAATCATTAATCAAACTGGGGATTATAATGGGGATGTTACAACTAGAGCATGGGTTTGGAGTCGAGGAGACTATTGCACCTAGTCTAGTCTAGGATAGTGGTACCCTCTTTCAAATTCTACCAGGAAATCTCCCTCAATGGAGATGGTCTCCAACCATTGGGTTAACTATGGCACCAAGTAGAATCTTACCCTTGTTGAAGAGATCATCAATAAGGATCTATCCAACACTTGGGCTTGATTAGCACCCAATACCAACAAAAGGATGAGATAAAGTCTAGCGCCTCGACCTCTCCTTCCACGTGACTATGTGTTGAAATTTTGATATGCTAGTTTAACCATATACAATATCACATCATTGTCACCCAACCATAGGCATTCACATATGCCACCCCCCATCACAATAACATTTTCTTAGATAGAATGATTCTGACAAGTCTACACTAGAACCAACAGATAACCCCTAACCAGAAACACCACTACTGCAATTGCAACACAATACCAATAGAGCGTACCTTTACCAAGAGAAGCGCACAAAAAGGAGATACTAGAAATATATGTGCCCTAGTTGCTGCCACAATTTCTCCTTAGACTTGCGCATTATTTTATGAGTGAGTGAGTGTGTCTAAATGAGCTAGGCTCCTTATTTAGGCACTATCTTTCTGGGGCCTTCATTTCTTTATTATTATTCTCCTTGGAATGAATTCTCTTTTAGGGTTTTCACACATTTGTTTTATGGTTCTCTTACTCCTAGAATATTCTATTCAAAGTACAAAAGTTACACTTGGAGGTTAATACCTCTCGCAGCTAGCAAAACATCAACACTCCCTCTTAACTAGGGAGGTATTAACTAATATTCTCTTATTGTAATGGTCTCAAACACATCCATCCATATCACATGGCATGGGAAAGAATCACATGGTCTTGCAGACCAGTCTACATGTAGCATCACCATAGCCACACATGCTATCTCATGATCAAACAAATCATGTCACAAGTATCACCATTATAGCCACACGGGATTTGTCATAGTCACACACAGATTATCTGATGGTCATGTCACAATCATGCATCTGGGGCCTCATCAACACATGTAGCATATCTCTAGTGGGAACAGCCTCATCGTCCTCTCAGACTTTATGTCATTACATGGATTTCATCTATCTCACACAGAACTAGGAAACCATCCATCTCACACAGAATATGGAATATGCAGTTGAGTTAGTTTACACAAAATTGCACTACTACCCAATCTGAATGGAGTCTGTGTGATTGCAACTCACCATCTCACACAAAATCTGGCAACTAGCCCTAGAGTTAGTTCTTCTAGTTGGCACACCAGGAATTCATCCCACGGTGACAGAGCATCTAACCACAAAGGTTAGGCGATGTAGTGCGCAGACACTACCCATCTATCCCAAGTCTAGGAAACACCTCCAACCACACAGGTTGACCCTCCAACAGGAAAAGCTAGGAAACTCATCATCCTCGAAGGCTCAGCATCTGCTGACCTTGTGTAAGGTCATGCTGACTAGTGCCACAGTCAGTAACATTCATGTAAATGACCACCCATTGTTGTCACAATCTGCAAGCTACTACCCCAAGAAAATCATATGTGACTCATCACTCCCTCTTACAAGGGATGTCCTTCTAGACCACGCTAAGATTGTCCCTAAAGTATTCAAACTTTACCCTTGACAGAGGCTTGGTCAACACATTCGCTATCTACATGTCTGTGCCAATATATTGGAGCTTCACAACTCCCCTTTGCACCATATCTCAGATATAATGGTACTTGATCTCGACGTGCTTGGACTTGTCATGGAACATGGGGTTCTCTGACAACTTTATACAACTCTAGTTGTCATAGAAAATACAAGTCACCTCCAAATCAAGATCAAACATCCCTGCAAGTAACTTTCGAAGCCACATAGCTTCGCTACATGCTGAAAATTTTGCTATGAATTATGCCTCAGCCTTACTAAGTGCCACATTAGTCTGCTTCCTGTTGAGCCACGATATCATAGTTAACCCTAGAATGAAGAAACATCCATATGTACTCTTCCTATATGTGACACTATCTTCCCAATATGAATCAGTATAGCCTTGCAATCTTATCTTATGATATGAAACATATCGGAGTCCATAATCAATTATACATTTCAGGTACCTCAACACATGTTTTGTCGCAACCAAGTGAACACGTCTTGGTTCAAGCATATACTAAATAAAAGTGTTCACCTCAAAGCATATATCTAGCCTAGTGTTCGTCAAATACATCAATGAACCAATCATTTTCTTTTACATGGTGACATCCACTGTCTCTGAAGAGGTATCACTCAATAACTTGAGGTTCGTCACCATCGGTGTGAGCATGGATTTACAATCCATCATATCAAATCTCTTCAGGATTTCTACTGCATGTTTTCCTTGGCACAGAAAAATCTCATCTGGTTTCCGCCACACCTCTAGACCCAAAAAGTAATGCATCATACCCAAGTCTTTCATCTCGAACTCAGATGCAAGATTTATCTTGCACTCTGTGATGAGCTTCTCATCCCCTGTTAGAAACAAGTCATCCACATATAACAGTGATATCACTATTCCACTATCCTCAACCTTATAGTAAATATTAGGATCTGCTTTACTCTTGGTAAAGCCCAAACTCATCAAAAAGTTGTCAATTCTACCATACCATGCCTTGGGTGCTTGCTTCAATCCATACAAGGCTTTCTTTAACCCGTACACATGTGACTTCCTGTCATGTGTCTCAAAACCTTGTGGTTGCTCCACGTACACTTCCTCTTCTACTACACCATTCAGAAAAGTTGTCTTCACATCCATCTAGTGTACCTTCCATTTCATCACTGCAGTTATCGCAAGTATAGCTCTAATCGAAGTGTACCTCACCATAGGAGAAAATGTCTCCTCATAATCTATTCCTTCTTTCTAGTAGAATCCACGAGCCACGAACCTTGCCTTGTATTTCTCAACACTGCCATCTACTAAGTGTTTTGTATTATAAATCCATTTGGAACTCACAACTGATTTATCTTTCGATCTCAAAACCACATCCCAGACATCATTCTTAATGATGGGTTGGTATTCCTCAATCATGGCATCCTTCCATACTTTTTTTTTTGCAACCTCTTCATAATAGGTAGGCTCAACATCAATGATATCACATAACAATGTCACATCACTAGAATATGGTCAAAGTTTCTTTCTTTATCTAAAAGATCGATCTGAAGCACCATACTTCTCAGTGTCTTGAATAATCTCATGAGCCCAAGCTAGTCTTATTTTCTTTGTAATCGTTTTTGCAGGTCTTTGTGGTTCTTCCATGTCATGGTCCTCTAGACCATACTCCTCTAGCACAACATCATTACCAGCATCTAAGTCTACAACTCTAGGAGCTTCAGGCTCCTCATCATGGATATCATCTGTACGATGTTGCCTTTATCTACTGAAGGTTGCATCTTCATCGAAGGTAACATCTCTACTAATCTCAATCTATCTGTAACCAGGGATGTAGACTCTGTATGCCTTCGATGTTTCACTATATCCAACAAATACACCCTTCTTTCCCGAAGAATCCAACTTTGATCTCTTATCTTTGAGAATATGCACATACACTAGACAGCCAAATATTTGCAGGTGGTTGACCTTTGGCTTTTCTCCTGTAAACATTTCTTCTGGTGTTTTGTTCCCAAGTGCACAGTGAGGACTTTTGCTCTGCACATAAACAACAGTCTTGGTTGATTCTTCCCATAGGTTCATAGGCAAGTATTGATCATGAATCATGGCCTTTATTGCCTCCATTATCGTATGGTTCTTTCTTTCTGCTACACCATTATGCTGAGGATTGTAGGAAGTAGAGAGCTCCCTATTAATCCCAACTTCTCTACAGAATGTTTTGAAGTCATCGTAGGTGAACTCTCCTCCATTATCTGGCCTCAAAATATTTATCTTCCTTTCATAAAGATTTTCTACAAGAGCTTTGAATTCTTTGAATTTGCTAAATACTTCACCTTTTGATTTCAAGAAATAAATCCAAGTCTTACATGAGATATAATCAATAAATGAAACATAATATACATACCCACTAAGTGAAGTAGTTGACATTGGTCCACATACATCTGAATGCACGATGTCCAAAACTGCTTTTGCTTTGTTGTCACTTCTTGGAAACGGATTCTTCACATTCTCTCCTTGTGTGCATCCCTTGAGTGTTCCTTCATGATCCACTTGAATCTCTGGCAAACATGTTATCATATTGCTTACGATTGGTAATGCTTTGTAGTGTAAGTGAGCGAACCTTATATACCATAGCTCACTTGGATTTAATGTGTTGTGTACTAATGTTGAATTTGAGTGTCCCTTTAACTTGTATAGACCTCCTTGGACACCAGTCACAATAGCATCATCAAGAGTCTTTCCTCTTGGCCACATGAGAACTTTACCATCAATAAAAGCAACTCTAAATCCTTTATCTTCCAACGTTGAGATGGAAAGGAGATTTTTCTTCAAATTGGGTACATACAAGACATCCTTTATCTTCAAGGGTTTTTTGGAATCTAACTTGTAGGAGGTTTCTCCTACTCCTTTGATGTGATATTGATAGTCATCATCGAGCTTCACCTTATGAGGTGAATCTTTATGAACCATATCTGAGAGAGAATCCTTGTAACCAGTCATGTGCTTAGAAGCACCACTATCAACTAGCCATGTGTCACTTCCATGAGTGACTTTTCCTGTAAGAGCTTATATCAATACATGTTCTTCACTTGAATCATAATCTTTTGTTCTTTTCTGAGTAGGTTCATCATCTTCTATGGCATGAACATGATGTCTCTTATTTTGTCATTTTCTGGCCTGCTCTTCCTTGAAAGGACAATGACAATTTCGTGTAATGTGTCTCATCTTTCGGCAGTAATAGCATTTGTAGCTAAAGTAATCCTTTTGAGACTTTCGTGCAATTTGAAACTTATTGTGGGGATGACCCTCTTTAATTTTCTTGCATGTACTGCTAGAGCTTGATCATCATTGCCCAACTTCTCTTCTCTTGCTACCAGTCTAGATTCTTCTTGAGTGCAATCTTCCCACAACCTGCTGAACTTTGTTAGCTTTCTTCTAGAACAAATTCCTTGAATAAATGATTCCCATGATTTTGGGAGACCATTCAATGTAGTCATTACTAGCTTCACTTATTCTATTGTGTCTCCAATAGCTTCAATTTGTTCTTTGATTTGAGACACCCTTGTGAAGTAAGATTGAATGGTTTATGAATTCTACATCTTCACATTCTTTAGTTGTGTCCTCAAGGTCATCTTCCAATTGATATTCTTGCCTTCATACAATTGGGATAAGGAATCAAACATTTGTTTCGGGGTCTTCAATGATGAGACATGTGGAATCAAGTGATCCATGATAGAATCTGCAATGGTCATCTTTGCCTTAACCAGATTCTTCTTGTGCGTTGCCTTAGCTTCATCTCCCTCTGGCTCTGCAACTTCTTCTTCAATAAAACATTATAGATCATTTTCCTCTAGAATGAGCATCATCCTATATTTTGATGCTCGGAAGTTGTTATCACCCTCAAGATTTTCATCAAGCTTAGTACTGATAGTCATTTTTCCCCGGGCACTGCAAATATGACGGAAAAATTAATATTTTGTAGAAATGGAATTTGAACTTACCAGTGGGTGCACTATGCCATGGCTGCCTCCTTTCTCCAAGAATCAACTTCAACTCAGCCTTTAAATGCCATACGCCTTGACCTAGGGTTTTATGAGAAAACCTTAATTTCTCAACTTCAAAAATTTGCAGATCTGATCTGGGGAAGAGATGCACCCTACTTAGGCGACCTTCTTGGTGGGTGTAGTAAGTGCTCAACGAGTTTGACAATGAGGAAAACTAAGAATCTTTCTTCCAGCGGTTAGACTGTTACGAAGGAAACAAGCTCTGATACCATGTTAAAATTTTGATATGTTTGTTTAACCATAGACAATATCACATCATTGTCACCCAACCATAGGCATTCACATATGCCACCCTCGAGCACAATAACCTTTTCTTAGATAGAATGATTCTGACAAGTCCACACTAGAACCAACAGATAAACCCTAACCAGAAACACCATTGTTGCAACTGCAGCACAATACCAATAGAGTGTACCTTTACCAAGAGAAGCGAACAAGAAAGAGATACCAGAAAGACTTGCACCCTAGTTGTTGCCATAGTTTCTCCTTAGACTTGTGCATTGTTTTCCGAGTGAGTGAGTGTGTCTAAATGAGCTAGGAAGCTCCTTATTTATACTAGCATGTTCAAGTGACTTTTTCTGGGTGGGGACGACTTCTCTTTCTGGGGCCTTCTATTTCTTTATTATTATTCTCCTTGGGCCGACTTCTCTTCTATCATTTTCACACATATGTTTAATGGTTCTCTTACTCCCGGAATATTCTATTATAAGCACAAAGGTTACACTTGGAGGTTAATACCTCCCACAACTACCAAAACATCAACACTATGTAGCCTCTCGATGGATCAACCGAATCATCTTGCAGTAATCCAAAATTATTTGTGTGTATTCTATGAAGCACAATTGAAACGAGTCAAAAAGAAAAAACATAGAAGAATCAACCCACAATGTGCAATGAAAAATAAAAGTTCTTATTATGGCATAATGATCTCACATTTCAACAACAACCATTTTGGTAGAGGATTTAGCCTTAAATAGTTTGCTTTGTAATGGTTAGTAAAACCCCTCTCCCAAAATAACAATTCTTTGATTTGTCATCCACAACTCGAAAACTAAGTCGTGACAATGAAAAACAATTTTTAACAATAAAATTCATCCACAAAGGGTTCGATTTGACTCAAAGATGCAATGGATATCTTCAAGAGGGTCGATTTTCTTTGGGTGAAGTGCACCAGTGGCTAGCTTGGTCTTCCAACCTCCAATGTTTACATCCTTTGACCCATCATTCTAATATTTTATGATGGTGGCTAGGAAAACAATGGTCAATTTGTTGAGAAAGGTGTCAACGACTACCTCTTTGACCAAGTAACACACTTTTCTCCCACGGCTGAGTAGAAGATGACTGAATTAATTTTGGATGAGGGCCAAATTAATCAATTAAATGCAAATAGCATTAAATGTGTGTCGATTTTATTAACTGAGGGTCAACAACTAACTTGGATGAAGGTCGATTTAATTATTGAGAGTATCGATTTGATTGGCAAGTGGGATGTTAGGCTCGATTTGTCACTTTGGCTCCCACGTTGACCTCAATGTTCACCAAGTTGGCTCCAACAGGTACCTCATTTGGATGATGTGCCAACGAATCACTAAATTGACCTAACAACTCACTCATTTGGCTTGGAAGGTGCAATCGAATTAATTAAGGGTTGATTTAATTTATTTGAGACACTGATTTAATTTATGGAGGCATCAGTTTGCTTGAAGCGTCCATTGTTTAACTCCTTTGAACCATGGCTTCACCTTTTACTTAGAAAAGTGCCCAACGGTTTTCTTCTTGACCAAAACGACTAGGAGAGATGGATGGCTTAATTAATTTGGTTCGATTTAATTTAATAAAGGCCAATGTGCTTGAGATGAGGGTTGATCCACTTGATTTTTCATTCAACATTCACCTTTGAGTTTACCTTTGACTCCAACGTCTCAATTTTTACCCATGGCTCACCTTTTATCCATAGCTATTTGAGGGGCTCCTCTCTCTAATTTGCAATGGCTTCTTCATATGGGTGATGGTTCATTTTTCACCACATAAATTTTCTTTAATAAAGAGTGTTGGAACTTTATGTAAGGTCTTCCACAACACCCATCGGGTGTGCACGCTCCTTAGGTAGATTTGGTTACGGAACAGATGAAGAGCACAAGGAGGAAGCGATCGGTTGGGAAAACGAAGACGTTTGGGTGTGAGCAGGAGCACCTTGGGCGCATGATGGTGATGTGTGGCACCAAGGGGGCACACAACTTCCTTGCATTAGAACAATTGGCGGAGACTTGGGTTGTGTTTGGGCAAGGGCAGGGCAACTTGGGAGCATGCTAAAGGAGTGGACCCATCTACCCTTGACAACATGGGCGCATCGAAGAGGTTGGACGACCCTATCGGCACACCCACGAGGAGTCACTACAATCGACACGAAAGAATGCACAAGGCAAGGGGCGTGTGCCCAAGGATGGGGCATGTCGGTTCAAGAGACATGACAGTCGATGGTTGCATGGGCTTGTTTGGACGCATCGGGTCCACGAAGGGGCGTGACGAATCATTTGAGTGTGGATTCGCGAAGTGGCACAACACACCCAAAAGTCATGACATTTCACACAAGTGACCTTTAGAGTTCCTATAAGAGAAAGGGCGCACAACCAAAGGAAGGCAAAGAATATTGGCAAGAGATTTGGATAACAAGTCTGAGGCAACAAACTCAGGAAGATTTGCTAAGATGGAAGACAAGTAGCCAAGAGTGGGATGCTATGGGAGGTTTTGGAAAAGTCTAGAAACGTAGTTCTGTTGGAGGCATGTGTGAGGTAGAACCAAAATATGTATTAGCTTCGTGAAAGTCTGTGGAAATGAAGGGACAACAAGTTTGCGGTTGTGGGAACGTCTGAGACGCACCGTAGGAGGTTGCAAAGATGGTTGCAACAGTCTTGGTGTGACGAATTTGTGCATGAGTGTCTTGTTGAGGTGAGGTGAGTCATGTGACTCTGCTAAGTTGTAAACCGAGTCGGTAGTGCTGATATTGTAAATGTTCCGCAATAACAAAGACTTCACCAGGTGTTAGGCACGGTTCGTGTCTCCCGCACTATTTCTATGTATGTCTTTTGTTTGTTCTACAATTGTTCTCTTGGGTTCTCATATTCGTGGATGTATGCTTATATATGACTAAGTGTTAAATTGTTAACAATTGTCTAAGTATACAAGAGTTGCACTAGAGTAGGAGTGTGACTTGTCGGTAGCCTAGAATGGAGTATGGGTATGCTCTAGGTGAAGAGGTATAGTCCAGAGGAAGTATTCTTGATGTGCCAAGCAACCAAGTAAGAACTGTCGCAGTGTCTCATGCCCTCGGGGGGTGAACAATCACAAGATCTAAACAAGCGTCCTAGGGGTCATGACAATATGGGTGATGGCTCATTTTTCACCACATAAATTTGGTTTAGTAAAGTGTGTTGTAACTTTATGTAAAAGAGCCCTCTTATTACCATAATATAATTATTTTTTTGTCATTTTTATCATGGTTAGTGTAGAGGGGGTGCCCCCTTCTTTAGAGTAACCTTGCCTTGATATAGTTAAAGGAGGTGACCCCTTTATTAAAATATTATCACTTTGTCCCCCTTTATGACTTAGCATATAAGTCCACATTAATCACCATGTTAGCAATACAATCCATCGACGTCGTGATCACATCTTCATTGTTTATGTGTTTGTAGCTTCAAGAGGTATTCCCATTAGTGCCCTTGGTGTCGAGTATGTGGTAATCTTCGTTGGCACCATATTACACTATCGTTTCAGCGAAAACGTCCTTGGGATGAAGCTAGGGCTTCATGGGTTTGGTGATGGGATTTGTGGGCTTGTGTTGAGGCTTCACACCCACAAAGAGAAATTAAATATTCTAATTTAATGTTGAGTTTAGTGGAGGGCTCCTTAGGGTATGCTAAGGACTTCTAAACTCACATTAGACTCTTATAAAAGGAGAGGAGAGATTGTGACAATCTAATATGTGGAGACAAGTGTGAAGAGAGCTTGGTGATTTCATTCCACCCTTTGGTGGCCTCAGTCCAGCCCTGGAGAGAGGTTGGTTGGGATCTAGTTTGTTGTAATTGTCTTGTTCTAACGAGGTAGAAAGGAGGAGGAGGTTCGTACCTTAGTTGGCAGCCAAGAAAGGGCAGGTCGAGGCCTAGGAGAGGCTTGGCCGGATAGAACAACCAAACTATAGCCAACCGAGGGACTCATCCAACCTAGGAGGAGGTGTTGCCAGGATCTAAGGAGCTCAGCTTGGCTTGAGGTGTTTGCTAGAGGGTTTGGCCTAGGCTAAGAAGGTTGTCGCAGGTTGGGACAACCACCTAAGTGACTCTGCCAAGGAAGGAGGGACTAGTGGAAGGTCTTGCCACCATCCAAGAGCATTTGGCAACAAAGGGAGGACTGTAACTACAGAACAGTGGGTTGGTTGACAACCATAGGAGTTCTGAAGTATGGTACAGGAAGTTTCAGTGTGTTGTTGCAGCTAAGAAAAGGGGTTGTTACAGTCAGCATATGAGAAGTACTTAGGGTAGATTTCAAAGCAGCCTTAAGGCAATTTTGAGGGATGCAACAACCACTCCAATAGCAGGTCTGAGGTGCACTTTGAGGACAGTGTGAAGGGAGATTTTTAGGGGCAGCAAAAGAGGGTTGTTACAGGTGTGTAAAAACAACTTTTGGACAACCCTAGAAAGTTGTTACATCAATGCATTTGGAGTTGTAACAACAGTCTTGGACCAAGTTTGGCATGGAAACCAAGGAGGATTGCAGTTGTGCCTTGTAAGTAAATTTTTGGTATTTTAATGTATGTAGGATTGGGCCATTGTCCCTGGTACAGGAGCCCATTAGTTCTTAGTTTAAGAACATTGAATTTGAGCATTAAATTCTTGTGTACCTATATATGATTCAATTGTTGATCTATTTTCATTGTGTTTATGCTTACAGTTCAAATGGTAAATCTGTGTATAATTGTCGAAGACATAGACTAGACCTGAGGTGCAGTCAAAATCTAACATGGTATCATAGCTATGGTTATGAGAAAGACAGTCGAATCTGAGATATTTACATACGTGATATCTCTGAGTGAGAGTTGTAGTAGTGTTGAGGAGCTAGCTCTAAGAGGGAACTACAATGATTGTTGCGGGTAATAACAGGTCAGATGATCTTTGGTTTGAGACATGGAGCAGACCGTTCAGATGAGTAGTTGTGGACTATTGCAACTTGGTGGTGTGACAGGTTTGGAGTTTTGGTAAATTTGTAGAGAGCCTGGATCACAACAATGTGTTGTGTGGTAGGTTGCCAACCTTGTGGATGGACTTTCGATGACTTGTCATAGTGAGTTGTGATGGGTGCAGCTTGGGTGCTTTGGCACAATTGAGATAGCTTCAAATGTTTGGAAGGTTGAAGAGATAGAGTCTTCATCGCGTCGGAGAGTTGCACATTGTCGAGGTACGACAATGTATGAGGTATTTGACCAAGGAGGATGAGGACACTTGCAGAGATAAGTTGCGAAAGTCTAGAGTGGACTAGACCGAGTGTCCATCCGCAACTTGGGACCGTTTTAGAGAGAGGACACAAGTTCAGTTGCAGCATGTGTGTAGAAATAGAGAGATTTGTGACTTGGGTGATGGACTTGGGCAGGAGTTCATTGGATTGTCGTGACTTGGTTAAGCAAGATGCTTGCCTTGAAGGATTGCATGGTTATTATACAGTGGGAACCACCAACACATAACATGGGCACAAGATTTGTTCAAGAGCTTCACAGTGTCTAACTCAGGTATGTACAAGGAGCTTGGTATGAGGACTAGGCATGTAGTACAAGGATTTGGAGCAATGGTATTCTGGATGGAGTCAGGGGATGTGTTGTGAGTGGCAAATGTGTTATGGGTGTCAGGAGTGTGTCCTCCGCCTCAACAATTGAGGAGTAGGGTTATGCAATGTTGTTCTGGGATGGACATGTATTATTGGATGCCCAAAGGATCTAGCTCAGACACAACAATGGTCCTGGAGTTAGAGAGGGCAACGTGTATAGGTAGAAGGGTCGGCCTATGCGAGCCATGACCAACAGTAGCAGAGTGACAGTGTACAAGGAATAGGTAGCTTCGAAGGTTGAGCAGACTCAAAGGGATCCCAACCTCAGAGAGAGTCAATGGATTTAGAGGAAATATGACTTCAAAGGGAGTCAAGAGACTCAGAGGAAGTCAAGAGGCTCAGAGAGAGAATCAGTCGTACAGTGGGAGCCAACCTTCAGGTCCAGATGGGAGAGAGGCATCTTCCAAGACTGTCAAGAGGGTGTCATGGGTTGAGATGGTCAGGTAAGATGGTCAGAAGCGGGAGGCTTCTAGGAGCAGGATGTCTTCGAAGATGGGATCATGCCATACAACAAGATTTACTTCAGTGACAGAGGGAGCAACCAATCAGGAGGATTGGAATGCAACTATGGTAGAAGATCCAGAATGGGAAGCATATCCACTTCCAGTATGGGAGATAGAGTTACTTCCAAGAGATATTGGAGTGGTGGAGAATACCTCCCTCGCTAAGAGGGAGTGTTGATGTCTTTGTAGCTTCGAGAGGTATTCCCACTAGTGGCCTTGGTGTCAAGCATGTGGTAATCTTTATTGGCACTAGATTACACTATCGTTTAATCGAAAAACGTCATTGGGATGAGGCTAGGGATTCATGGGTTTAATGATGGGATTTTTGGGCTTATGTTGGGGATTCACACCCACAAAGAGAAATTAAATATTCTAATTTAATGTTGAGTTCAGTGGAGGGTTCCTTAGGTTAAGCTAAGGGTTTCTAAACTCACATGAGACTCCTATAAAAGGAGAGGAGAGATTGTGACAATCTAATATGTGGAGACAAGTGTGGAGAAAGCTTGGTGATTTTAGCCCACCCTTTGGTGACCTCAGTCCAACCATGGAGAGAGGCTGATTGGCCTTTAGTTTGTTGCAATTGTCTTGTTTTGGGCAGGTAGCAAGGAGGAGGAGGTATGTAACTCAGTTGGCAGCCAAGAAAGGGCGGGCTAAGGCCTAGGAGAGGCTTGGCCTGCTAGAACAACCTAGAGACAACCAAGCAATAGACTCGGCCAACCTAGGAGGAAGTGTGGCTAGGATCTAAGGAGCTTGGTCTGGCTTAAGGTGGTTATTTGATCCAAATTATTTTCGACACGAAATGAGAGCGTAGATATAATAAAGAAATGTACAAAGATATCTCGGATATCCAATAATATAACATAAATGTATCAGAGATGCTACCATAAACACTGAGATACAGTAATAATACACAATTTTCTATTAATAAGCGAAAATGTACAAAGACTGTAAAAACACAGAGTGAAAGACCCGTTAGAATGGTGGCAGCGTATCTCTGAGAAGAGATATGTTCTCTACTCGCATTTGCAAGAAGATGATTTTACAATGAGGCTCGAAAGGCTTTTTTATCATAAAGAAAATTCCAAACCCTAACCCCGAAAGATGAAAAACCAACAATTTTGTGGACCCCGTTTTGGGTAGTTTGGTGTATCAACTTCCCAGGGGCGTAACTTTGGTAGTCGTCCAACCTCTTTGATCCCAAAAAACCTTCATTTAGGCCCTCAAAATGGCCTCGAAAGTTTAGGAACCAAAAAACTGCTAAAAATAGTAAGTTGTCAGAAAATTGTTTTGAGTCAGTTGGAATAGGTGGGTGGCCACCGATATCCACTTGGATCAATCCTCCCTCCTTAGGAAGCAATGGTCTCCATTGCGTTGAGTTCCCAGGGGAAAGGGAAAAGTGATTGTTGAATCTGAATCTTAGTGAGTTGTTTTCCTTACTAAAGACGTTGCACTACTTAGTTTGTGGAAAACTGTCACAAACATGTTGCTAGAAGGGTTGAATATGTTCAACAAGTCGGGCTACATGAGAGGACTGTGTGTAGAAGTAATCTTTGCGCTTTGTTCCAATCTTGCCGACCTATTTTTGTTGGATAGAAGGTGTTTGGGCCGAGGCTATAGTGGTTGTAGCATCCTTTCGTTCACCTTTTGAACAGATTGTGAAGAAGCTGAATTTTGTAGTATGAGACAGTAGTTGGAACTACCTCTAGTATCCTATAGAGATGACCCCCCAAAGTAACAATGACACTACGGGGTCAAGACTCATAGATAGCATGGCGCTTCCATATATATGGTTGGCCCAAGAGAACATCGCAGACATCCAATGGGGCAACATCACATAATACCTCATTCTTTAAGGGTTGGATGTCGTATGACAATCGGCACTGCTCGCTGACACGAAGATCTTGTCCCTGGCGAAGCCACCCGTTGTATGGTTGTGGGTGCGGTGTTGTCGACAATCCCAACTGTTTGACGACCTTTGCTGAGATAAGGTTCTTCTGGCTTCACCCACATATGTGAATGAAAAAGGTGTTAAATTGTTGCAGTCGTGACATTAGCAGTTGGGTCTGCGTCGATGATCTGTCTTCTATCAGTATTTTCTGAATCAAATTCGGAATTAAGGTTCCGCTCCTTGTCTTTGATCTCGGCCACCAATGACTGTTTTAAGCGACATTCATCGATGTTGTGCTAGGGGCTTTTGTGGAAATCGCACCATTTTTCGATGTCCTTTGTCTTTCCATGGCCTTTCTTTTCATGTGGCTTGAACTAGTTTCCAGGAGACTGTTTGTTAGGGTCGTCTTTATCATACTTTGGTTGTTGCGGATTTGCAGACCTGAACTCTCGTTTGTTCTAGTGCTTAAATTTCTGCTCGATTTTAACAACATATCGATAAGCAACACCAAGTGAAGAGATGTCCAGAAAATCCATTTCAGTTTGGATGTATCTTTGTAGAGCCCCACGATATTTCAAAACCAAATGTCATTTGGAATCTTTGATACCCAGCTTGGTGCCCAAGGTATGGAAAGTATTGGTGAACTCCAGAACTACTTGGCCCCTCTCTTGGTGAAGTGTGGTCCATCTCATGTACTGGTACTCACAGTTGTCAACAGGGTAATACTATTCCTTTACTGCATCCACAAAAAAATCTCAAGTGGGTTCGACCCCATATATTCCAAACTCCTTTGTGGAACTTTGCTCCCAATAAGTTTCCCACCAATGTTTGACATGGGGGAGAGCCTTAAGGAGTGTGAAGGTGATATTTTCCCTGTCGGAGAAATTATGAACAGAGAAATAACCTTCTAGCAAATTTAACCATTTTTCTAAGGCATTCGCATCTATCTGTCCTTAAAATATGGGAATATCAAAATTAACTTGTACCTTGAAAGGCGAGGTGCCTCCAAAGTGGTCGCTTGATGAAGACGCGTCTGTTGTTATCGACAGGCGTTGAAGGACGTGGGAAAAATTCTCCATCATTTCGTTCCTCTGTCGCGTGAGAACTTGCTCAAGCAACAAAGTAATAGAATCGCATGCTCTGTCGTTTTTCTTTTCTTCCGCCATGGAGGATTTCTTAGGTGTGCGAGAGCGATTGTCCTCAAAAGAGACAAGCTTGAAACCCAACTTGCTATACTCAGACCTCGTCGGGGACATGCATTGAAAAACGATCAAGAACAACCTGCTCTGATACCGTTGATCCAGATTATTTTCGGCATGAAATGAGAGCAAAGATATAATAAATAAATGTACAAAGATATCTCAGATACCCAATAATATAACAAAAATATATCAGAGATGCAACCATAAACACAGAGATATAGTAATACACAATTTTCTATTAATGAGCGAAAATGTACAAAGACTCTAAAAATATAAAGTGAAAGACTCGCTAGAATGGTGGCAGCTTATCTCTGAGAAGAGATGTGTTCGCTACTCGCATTCGCAAGATGATTTTACAATGAGGCTCCAAAGGCCTTTTTATCATAAAGAAAATTCCAAACCCTAACCCCAGAAGATGAAAAGCCAACAGTTTTGTGGACCCCGTTTTGGGTAGTTTGGTGTATCAACTTCCCAGAGGCATAACTTTGGCATACGATCTTCATTTGGGGCGCACGATAGCTCCTTGGAAAGGTATCATCGAGGAGATTCATTTTGGAGGCTCAATCAAAGCCTTTGGCTATCATTGAGGAGCTCGATCCCAAAAAAACATTCATTTAGGCCCTCAAAATGGCCTTGGAAGTTTAGGAATCGAAAAACTGCTAAAAATAGTAAGTTGCCAAAAAATTGTTTTGAGCCAATTGGAATAGGTGGGTGGCCACCGATATCCACCTGGATCATTGTTGGAGGGTTCAGCCTAGGCTAAGAAGGCTATTGTAGGTTGGGACAACAACCCAAGTGACTTCGCCAAGGAAGGACAGATCGGTGGAAGGTCTTGCCACAGTCCAAGAGCATTTCCCAGCCAACGGAGGATTGTAACAGCAGAACATTGGGCTGGTTGAACGCTAGCAGACAACCACAGGAGTTTTGGACACTGGTACAAGAAGTTTCAGTGGGTTGTTGCAGCCAAGAAAAGGGGTTGTTACGACCAACATACAAGCAGTACTTAGGACATATTCCGCATCAGCCTTAGCGCAGTTTTGAGGGTTGCAACAGCCACTCCAATCGCAGGTTTGAGGGGCACTTTGAGGACAGTCCAAAGGGAGATTTTTGGGGGTAGCAAAAGAGGGTTGTTACAGATGTGTAACAACTTTTGGATAACCCTAAAAGGTTGTTACTGCAATGCATTTGGAGTTGTAACAACAGTAGTCTTGGACCAAGTTTGGCAAGAAAACCAAGGAGGGTTTCAGTTGTGCCTTGTAAGTGAATTTTTGGTATTTTATTGTATGTAAGATTGGGCCATTGTCCCTGGTACGGGAGACCATTGGTTCTTAGTTTAAGA
Organism: Picea engelmannii; assembly: GCA_009831015.1. Lineage (NCBI taxonomy): Eukaryota > Viridiplantae > Streptophyta > Pinopsida > Pinales > Pinaceae > Picea > Picea engelmannii. Next base: position 182,760 of record ML785210.1, on the reverse strand, counting down.
ACATTGAATTTGAGCATTAAATTCTTGTGTACATGTGTATGATTCAATTGTTAATCTATGTTCCGTTGTGTTAAGTTAGGCATCTCAGTGTGTCTATGCTTACAGTTCAAATAGTAAATTTGTGTATAAATGTCGAAGACATAGACCGAACCTGAGGTGCGGTCAAAACATAGCATTCATATCATGGAATGGCCCACTGCAAATATGTTGACGTCACCCTTTAGAAGTTGATTTTTTCTTAAAAATCTTCTTTTGCCAAAATTTCAGCATGGCATGTCAAGTATACATTATGATGGTCATTTTGAGCCCTTGTATTTTGGGACCCTATGCATTGGGATGTGTGACTGCCTCGGGAAACTTGAAATGTTGTGAATTGTGAGACTGTCATGTTGAGAATTGTGAATGAATATATTGCACCATGGCCAAGGAGATGCATACAAAATCTATGACACATGACCATGTGGGGTTGGACATAGTTGCACATAAAACCATGTGCATCTCCCCTAAAAAAAACAATGGCTCCCGTAAACCACCCCTACAAAACCAATGGCTCCCGTAAACCATGTATTCCAATAGATCCATATCAAAGCCTCCAATCCTATCCAAGACGAAAGGAATTGGGAGTGGGGATTAGAGGGACTAGGCATGGCCAACCATCAAAAGGCCAAGAACACCATATACAAATCATCCACATGGTCTAAAAGACTTTGGAACTTGCATCTTCTCGGTCATACAATGGTGTTGCCATGAAAAATGTAGATTACCTCCCAGGATGTAACATGAACCATGATATGCAAGGTTCCTAAACAAAATTGCTTCTATCGAAAATGAATCGATACTTGATTTCGACAAAACCCTGTTGGCTCCAATGTTTTAAAAACCGAAACCGGTACCGGAACTGGTCGAGGGTCCAACCTAAACCGGTACCGGAACTGGTCGAGGGTCCAACCTAAACCGGAACCGGAACCGGTAATGAACCGGTTTTTTAAAAATAACATAAAATATTTAAATTTTAACGAAAAAAAATATATTTTTAAGATTTTAAATCATGTTTCCAAAGCATTAGAGACAATTAGAAACAACATATCCAAAGTATGCTCATGAATATATCAAAACAACACCAAGTGCAATACATATCTAGAGATCGGAACATAAATACATAATCAATGAGGCTCTAAATGGCCTCTACAACATCAAATAACATACTAAGAGTCATTGATACTATAAGTGGGAATGCCAGTGAAAAATACAAAATAGCCATAGGGTAGATACTGGAACCGTAGATGGAAGAATCTCATAGCTCATGAGGCGTGACTGTCAGTAGTCCTCCATGTCATAATCATCAAGATTGGCATCACTACCACTGCTCTCTCCTCCATCCTCCTCCTCCTCCTCCCCTATATCCAATGCAATCCATGCATTTGTTGATGTAGACTCTGGAGAATGACCCCTCAAGAGGATCACCATCATCAAAAGTGACCGGATCTAGCACTAGTTCATTAAGATCCAAGTTGGCTAATGCCAACTCAACACTGTTGTTCAAACCCTTATCATCAGAAAACACATCCCACATCTTTGGCTTTCCCTTCAACCACTCTTCTCTCTTCTTGTATATAAGACGGAGGTTGGTGTGCACATACACTACTAAGTCACCGGTGACCGGACACAACAACAAACTACAAAGAGAAGAGTTCAATAGAAGAGTTTATACTTGAGTGAAGGGTACATTTTTACTGGGGTCGTGACAAAAGAGTTCAACAATCAATGCCACCAACATCGAGGTACATAAAGAGCTTGGTTCTCTTGATTAAATGTCAGTTCCATACCCTCATACATGATAGAATCCAGTGGAAACATTGCAATCTTGTCAATCTTGAAATCCTGAAAACTGTTAAGTCTGCTGAATTTTGAATGGGACTTAAAATTCTACTTTCTCCATATGAAGTCCAATGAGGTTGGAACCACTCTCAAACATCCTGAAACAATTAATGGTAATGTTAAAAAGTTAAGTAAAAGGATGAAAAAGATAAAGGAGAATGTCACATAACATTACCATTAATTACTAGGGTGGGTGAAATGGAGGGGGTGGAGACCTCTTTAAATAGCATTAATAAGGCAAAATAACCCTTAGTTGCACACCAAAACACCTTACAACTCCAACTTGCATGAGAAAACATGAGCCATGTACTTCTCTGTTACTTAGGTTTTAGATTTTAGGGGGGTTTAGACGGTTTCATGTTTCTGGGACCAAACCGGTCGGTTTATGATAAAACCGGCCGGTTTGGTCATAAATCGGCCGACCGGTTCGGTTTATTGACCGGTTTGAACTGGTTGACCATCAAACCAGTCAAACCGGCCGGTTTCAGTTTCAGTTCAACGGTTTTTAAAACACTGGTTGGCTCTTCAATGTGCGCCACTAGCGATCCCTTGAATTGTCTCTACCGACAACAATCCCTAGGTCTACATGCTCTCACAGATTCCATGGCTCTAATTGAGCTCTGATACCATATCACAAAAATCAAACGCATAAGGAAACCATGATAACTCGAAAGAGCTCTCCATATTGCTTGCATAAATCAGAAAGTGAAAACTTTCATATAAAGGGTTACATACTAGTTGAATCAATCCACTTTATGAATGTGGAATAGATCGATAAACGCAATAAAGTTACTTTATGAATGTGGAATAGATTGAGAAACACACTAAAGTGAAATAAAACATAAGACATAAGGATGTAACATAACTTAAAGTCAACATGACTTTATTAATGTCTATGTTTAATCTCTATCATTGACATTTACTTCAAAAATATAGTAGTGAGATGACATATTTTCTCAAACAAATATTATTTTGGGCTTTTCCTTTTTGAACTTTTACGTTGGGGTACTTCCAAACAATGCTAACGTGGTTCAGATATTATTTAGGAAGTGGTGTGCCACTGAAACTATGTTAAAAGCAGGAAAATCAAAGCCACACATGAATGCAAATTTCAAGACAAATTGTAAGCTTTATATATGCCAATAATGAACATGCACATAAGGTGGAAATAGCAAAGACTGCAAATCATAAATAAAACCTAATTAACAGAATTTCATATACTTTGACAACCTGCAAGATAAATGCAACTATGAACTATATGTGTAAACATATAGCCCGGTAAAGATCATATACAAATGGTTTAATCCAACCAAAACATTTTTTCATTGAGTTCATCATAACTACTAGTTTTGTCAGAATTACAGCATCATCCGGTGTGGATGAATGATAATGATTCTCAATCTAAAATGCAATCAATACATGCATTCAACAGAATGATTTGAAACTGCTGCTAAGCTAGCTTGAAAACAAACATGAAGCAGCAAATGAGAACCAATATGGAATTCAATTTCAAATGATATTCACATTTTCACAGAGAAAAACGAGTACCCTATTGTGAAGCTTTATCCTTCAACCAATAAAGCTTGACAATTTCATGAATATGCCTTGATTCCATTCTCGAAGTTCGTATGTGCATTACATAAATTAACATTTTCTGACAAAAAAAATTGCAGCCCGAGGAAATCCATTTGAATGTAGACCTCCAAATGACCTCTCTGCTTAGTAACAAATAATGCCTGATAAAATATATATACTAGCCACCTAAGCTAGTAAGAGATTGATGCCCAAGATTGAGAAGGTTGACAAAACGCTGGTAAATCAATTTCATTTTTAGAAACAACAAAAAATTACCAAGTAACTTTGATTGCAGAGCACCAGTGAACACATTTTTTTTGCATGTGTCACCTAGGCCAGGTACACAGTCTTTTTATCCACCACAAACCTAGAACTGGATGAAACCTGAAACATTGCCCAGCATAAGTGAAATATTATTCAATATATTCCATTTTAATTCAGCCTCCAAATACAGGAGATGCTCAGACCAATACAAACAAGCACAGCATATGAGCCACTGGTACCATCACAAAACAGGCCAGTGTTTTTACATGTCGCTCTCGATATTTACCATAACTTAAAGTAGCACACTAATTATATATAAACAAAAGTGACCAGAAAACTGCAAACCGTTGAGAAAATATTGATAAGGACCAAAGCATAGCCCAAATCCAGCCAGAGACTTGGAAAGGATAATCGGATATACAAAAGTTACCTTCCGCATGAGCTCATCCTTTACATCACTTTCATCTGCAGCAATGCCAGCTGTCTCAAGGGCCTTCATGGCAAGAGGAATGACTGTCTTTTGCAGTTTCTTCATTCTTAAACTTCCTTCAGGACTCTGCATTAGCATTGGAAAGTTGATAAAGAACCATAGAATAGATACTGCTTGCTCATGAAATTTGAATATTAGAAAAAACAGAAAAGAATACAACATGCTTCTTTACCTTGAAACAGGGAATCCATGAAGAAAAAGAATTTTTTGTAGTTCAAGTACAAAAGAGATAACGTAAAATTTAAATCTATCAACACTTACTTCTTTTAAGACTGATTTAATGATTTTTTTCCATTTCACTGGCAATTTAGAACTTTTTTTATCACTGCCATGTGTATCCTTAACTGCATCACTCCGATCCCTCGTCTGAAGCTCACTGTATTCATTGTTAGGAAGCTGATCAGTCTGCTTGGTTTTCTTTTTTGGTTTCTCTTTATTTTGCTTGGCATCATTCATTATTAATAAACCTTCCATTACCAAGCCATTCCCATTTTCACCAATTTTACTCACGTGATCAAACCCATTGGTACTTTTATCCAGTTTTTTAAACTTATAACCCTTTCCTTCTTTAGTAGCTGATAAATGCGTAGTTTGATCAGTGCCACTTGAGTGAAGCTCTTGTTGCCCTGTCTGATCTTGCTTATTTTCTACATTCATAGAATCAAATGACTTGGATTTATCTCCTTTTCTTTTCCTCTTCTTGGAATTTTTCTCTTCTTCAATAGTTGGGCCATTACTTGAATCGGGTGCAGCATCTTGCTTGTCATCAGTACAGTCCAGAAGCTCAACTTCCTCCTGTTTACCCGTTATATGCTTCTCCTCACTCTGCCGATCCACAGCATTTTGTTGTTCCTTCAAGTGAAGGATATTTCCCTGATTACCAACAGAAATATTTCCATTTGAAGATGGCTCAACAGTTTGATTCAATTTGCTGCTAGCCTGAAATGCTCTAGCTTTTGATCTATGTTTCTTTCCCTCTGAATGTAGTGACAAAGTTTCCCTACTTGTGGTCTTCACATTGCAAAGACTGCACAGAGGAAAATTCAAAAACAAGGCATAAGAATTTTTTCTATACAAAGTAGAAACAAAAAATGATAAAATGATATAGTATTATTAAAATTCAAATTCTTCACATGCTATCTTCTCTTCTTTCCTGCTCTCCATGGAATTTGTTCTGCATGAAAAAATATCTTACACTACCGATACAACTTTTAACTAAAGAAAGAATTTTGACTATGGATAAAAAGCATCTCTTTTTTGTCTAGAAGGAAATAACCATTCACTTGAATTGTACAAAATTTTACTCATGTAACAGAACTTAAAGAAATTTGAAGCAATTAAAAACAAAGGAAAGAAGAGAGAGGATTGCAACGAGAACTCAGAAGAGTTTATACTGCAGGTCAAAGATTACCATAATGATTCCTCCTCCCAAGATGTCCCTCAAATTAAATGTTCATATCTTAGTACATGATGTGACCTAATAGGTTGGGCAATTTGCCAGAAAGCAGTTTTGTGTGGGCGTCAATACCAGATTCCTCCAACTACCACAAAATCAACACTGGTTGTCCGACTTGTAGATAAATGCCACTGCCACTCTACATTAATCTTTCTGAAAAATGACAGTAAACCATTGGCCAATAAAAGGGCCTCATCTAGCATCATACGCTGAATGATTTGTGCTGTTGGCTCAAGTTTGAAGCAGATAAGCTAAGGGTGGGCCTGATGAATATCTTTGTAAAGGTCCCAAACAGCTATAAAGTCGATTTCAGTTAGCACAACAGCACTAATCATTTCAAATTTTCTAAGTCTATATGTTTTGTTTCCTCTGTAAACCTCATTCTCCTCAGGTTGGCAGCTGCTACGCAATTTTCTCTGCATGAAATACATCTTGAACCAATTTATTTTTGTTTTCTCTTCTGTGGCTGGATTAATTCCATTTCTCTGTGCCATAGTGCCCACGTCTGCACGTTATCATCACAGTCAATGGATTTAAAGCATTTAACAGTAAAACAGTAGCTGGATTTGCAATATCTTTTCACAGCAGATAGAAAAAAAGGTATTTTCACTGTTTCAGTGGCTAGACAGATTTCCTCTGCATTAGAGAGGCTGGCTCTAAGATTAGAAAGAGTGTATCTGCATTTCTATCCATTACAATAGGTTTCTCTATTTGAAATTAGAATGGTAGATTTTCATCTAGGAATGGTGGAATCTCTGCTCAAGTTCTGTTCGTATGTTTTCCTATTCAGTTCTTTGAATATGTAATCTCCAGTATTGAAGAACAAGGTTTAGAATAACAGGCTGCCATTGTAGTTCCCTCAAGCTATGAAGCATGAAACTCATCTTGTGCACTGTTTCGTAGCTTAAAAAGTAGTTTGGATTCTATCATAGAGGGTTCTCTGTCTATGTCTCAAAGCAACACTACTCAGCTTGATTTCTTACAGTAAATGGCCATTTCCCCGAGTCCTCTCTCCTTAGAAACTTTATTTCAAACATTTCAGACTAAATTATACACACATTCTTCAACCTCCTTTACATCCCATGTATGCTAGAGATAATAATGGGATACTGCCAAGAAAGGAATGGAAATTCATGTCTCTCCTTGTAAAAGTAAAGAAGAAGGTAAGATGCCATTTCTTGCCTCTGAATTTCAGAAAAATCTAAGAGGACGAAGAAATCATTACATGCAGACAGGGTTGTCTGGGTTTGTGAAATCCTGGATGTGATCTTTCCTCTACTAATTATGGCTTTCATTCTCTAATGCAACCCTACCTTATCACAGTGAATGAAGCAGAGAGAAACAGCATGGAAGGTTTGAAGAAAAGTTTTTATTATTATTATTATTTAAGAGTTAGACTTTAATTTAACTAAGTCATAATGTATTTGATATCCACCTCCATTTTTAGCCCATGGTCACATGCACAAAAAATGGGTGAAGTCAAAGTACCAAGTCAAACGCTTTAAAGTGTTTTGAAAAGGACTGGTTTATTCTGAGGAGGTATTTGTGGAATTTTGTTGATAACTTTTTTGTATGGAGTCAGAATTTAGTGTAGTCGGTTGCATTGCAGGGAGCATTCAGAGGAATTTCTTCTAGGTTTCACTAGTGGTTTGCAATAGATATTTTCTGTTAAAATTTGAATTCAGTGTTGGGCCAAGACATTCATTGGTCCTAAAAGCCCTGCAAATAAGGATAAATTGGTTTTGACCTAGCTCTATGGGTTCTATGTCCTAGGTAGAGGGATAAGCTGTAAACCCCTAGTCTAGCCCCAGGTAGCGTTATTTGACGTCTTAAAGTCTTGAAACTGTCTGGAACTGAAGGTATTGTATATTCAGATTCACAAAGGTTGAAGATTTTGTATGAAAATACAGTTGTTGCAGTACCATGGGAAGCAAGCGGATAACAAGTGTATGCAGGAAAACAGTAAGTTCAACACCCCAAGGCAACAGAACTTGTTACTACTGCATTGAATTGGGAATAAATTACCAAGAAAGGAAGAATGACACAAGAAACGTTGTGTAAGTCACAATGTTTTGATCCAGATAACATAATTTAATTACTGTCCAACAGATGACCAAAAATAGGTCAATGTGACTGGGAGATACAATCAGTGATTCTGAGTTATGGGAGTGCACTAGGCTACTCTGAAAGAATAAAACAAAACAAAAGACTCAAAGAGATACGACAAATAGGAAATACATCAAAGGAAGATAAGATTGAAAGAAAGATCTATTAGATGTCAATAGGACTAGATGAGGAAGTAAGAAGAGAGGGGGAGGAAGTATCTCCCACCACATCCATCACTGAGAAGGCACCAATACAGAGTCTGATCATGATGATGTCATCCAGAGAATGTCCAGTGCTGAAATGGCCTAGTTGGGTGACCCTGCAAAGAGCACGTGGGCCATGAGCAGACTCTCCTAATATTCGAGGCTGAAGAGGAAAATCTCATAAGAGGGGCCTGACCCAGATTGCACCATAGATCAGTTCCATGCTGAGGACGGGTACTCCTCTATATCCTTGTGGTGATGACTCAACTAACCCCAAAGCAAGAAGCTATACATGTTCTAACTAATCTGGTACTTGTGCCAAGCACCGAATGTTCTGATCGTCCCTTAACACCACCAAGCACTGAAGTAAGTTGAAAGAAAGAGGTAATCATATTGCCAAAGCAAGGCCTGAAAGAAACCTGCAAGGTCTGTCATCTAAGAGTCATCCCCTCAAGCATGTAAACAGCCAGATAACTCTGGTCAGGGTGGTGAATGAAAGTGGAGAAGGACTCTCTGAATCATAAAACTAGCAATGATATCCCCCCGCAAATCTCATAATAGATGCGGCACTTGAAATGGAAATGTTCCTCAGATTCCACCTCCTGTAAATTGCAATGTGCATAACTGACATATCCGGTCCTCTTGTGGATAAGTTGCAAGAAGTGTTGTAAGTAGAAGGCCATTTTAGGGCCAAGACACTAGGAAGGGGAGATCCAATTAGCTTGTATATACTGTTGATAAATGTCTTCCCTGACAGCCCTGTTGATCTACTATCTGGGGGAAAGAATGTGAGCAAGAGAGTCCAAAGAATTGCTGAAAGGGGGGAGGTGCTTGATAAAATGCCAATGGACAAAAGAAGTGAGCAGGCTTCTAAGAACCAAACTTGTCTTCATCCTAAGGGGGTAGGGGCGATATCCATCGAAGAACGAGGGCCAACTAGGATGATAAGAGGACTACAACTTCTGCACACAAGAGAAGATTGATCAGAACCTGATATAGAAGGAAGCCATCACCTGTATGCATGTATTTTGAGAGGTGGGCCTCTAGCTCATCAATGTAAACCCTAAACAAAGCCAGCGAGGGGGAGTATCCTTGCATAACCCCAACAGTGCTCCTAATAATGTCAGTGTTAGATTTTACCTATTGCTCTGATTCATTCTCCTTTCAGTAGTAATGTATGTAGCATATGCTTGAGGCGCGTTAGCGAGGCATTTCATTAGTTTATAGGTATCTAGTGGTTGTGGTGCATGCATACTATCTTCAATTTAGGTGCATCATCTTCTATTCCAAGTAGGCACAGTTATATATGCAGGAGAGGTGCATGCCTCTGCTATCTATAGAAGACACAAACCCCTATGCATGAGGAGTTTTCTATTTATGGGAGGGCACAGAGTTCGAGTTAAGTAGAGCACAAGAGTACACGTAGTGCACTTCAGCTGCAATGCTAATTCAGGAATGTTTATCCATGCAGTTGAGTGCACTCTTCTACATGCCTAGGGTTAGGGTTTTACCTCATCTAGGGAGGCGTTACCCCTCATATTATATGAGGCCTCTCACTCATGATTTTCATAACAACTCTGATTCACTTGAGATTTTCATCGCACTTGTCAGAGATTTACAAGATGGCATTTACAAAGCACTTGACAGTTATAGGGGCATTGTTATGGATGCACAAGTTTTCCTCGGCACTTCCCTTATGGCATTGCTGACCACCGCTGACAATGGGTGTGAGGTGTCTAGACTCTAAAGGAAATATGATGCTTGCACACTTATTGTTGATGCCCCTAGAGCATATCAGGACTTTCAGTGGTTTAATATGGAGATATCTTAGCTTGATCATGGAGTGGCATAAATCACATGTTATATTTCAGTGTCATGTTGATATACTCAGTCTACATGGTCATCATCTATAGAGAGTGTTTCACCTTTTGCACATGGTATGATCTTGGTCTAGTCCTCATCTTGATAGACGTTTTGATAAGATGAGGTGATCATGGTTCCTAGAGGTTGAATGATTATCCTTGAGCACTCCTCTTGTGAATACTTTTTAGATGATTCTAGCCTTCTCAATGGCTAGTTTTAGCATGATTTGACTTGGTTGGAGGCATAATACATTTGCGCCCTAGCTTATGTGGATGTGTTTGGCATTAGGATTGGTCTTTGATGATGTGGAGTACTTCCTCTGTTTGAGCGCTCACGCTCATGGGCACATATGTTGAAGCACTTTATATTTTATATTATCATTTTTCTTGAGTGATGGGGCCGTCCCCTTCATCCATGGCGTTTGTTGACCTTTTTCACATGCATTGATGTTATTTTTAGTTGGTTAACTCCTCACTATTGGGATATGGCTGTTTGCTCACATCTTAAGGAGTGGTTACACCTTGGAAACCACATTGATGACCCTTTAGTGTTTTTGTGATGGGACGTCCACCTAGGAGGAGTTATATGTGCCATTTTAAGGTGGTTGTTGCACAACTTTGAAGGGTTTGTTGCTGGAGCGATTTCTTATGTAGACATTGGAGGAGGATGTTGGAGCCTTTGACAAGGTATATTACCTATTTTCAGGAGGCGCGTCCTAGCTCTATGGAGACTTTCTGTTGGAGATGAAGACATGTGGCATAACCACCACTTGTCCTTGATTATTTTATGCTGTGTTGACTTATCCACTTTAGTTAGTTGGTGGATATCAGTTGTTTATGTATTCCTAGGTTGGATCTAGGGTTTTAGCCTTGGATATTATTATTTTTTGTTGATGAGGTTTAGGACCTTGAATTCTATATAAGGAAGGCCCCTCCTATTGTAATAGTTGTTGATGGACTAAGGAGACAATTGTGCTCTTGGTATTTGACTTGTATTGAACATCTTTTATGGCAATGTGATTGGTGAATTCTCTTATCAATGTGTGCCATCTTCCATTTATTGTTGATTTATATGTGCTGGAAACTACCTAAAATTCT
>ML785210.1:151252-168559 GCA_009831015.1 Picea engelmannii | reverse complement strand
CCTAATTCTAACAGTCATTCAAAGGAAGAGTTTCATAGTGTCTTTATCTGTGGAAAGAAATCACTCTTTACTATTTAAGCATGTGTATGAGTAGAATACCTCTAGAGGACCTACATTATTGAAATTACCTGCCATTATAGATCTGTTGTCATAGGAATTTTCTGTGTGTATTTACAGCAGTAATTGCTCTCATCTGCCATCCATTTTCAGCCCTCGTAGAGTCTTCATTGACCCCATATGCTCTTTAGATCTTTGGCACTAGTCTTTGCCCCATTAACCAACTTAAAAAATAAATTTTAATAACAAAATAAAAATTGTTTCACTGAGATACCTCTTCCTATCTCCTTGAGCCACAACATTATTTATCTTAGTGATCCTACCCTAGGGATAACCTTGTACCAGATGAGATCCGGTCTCAAGTGAGAAGAGGCCTGTGAGGTGACATTGGCACCCTCTTGACTTACCTTTAACCTTGCACCCGATCTTTGGACTTTGCATCCTAACTTCTAAGTGCAAGAATTATTGGTAACAAAAGGCACACCACTTGGTATGTCTAATTTCATTGTATTCCCTCCATCTCCTGTTCTATAAATGAAACACGGCATGCACCAATTGGTTGGTTAGACAATTAGAGTTTTGAACTTGTTGCATTGTAATTTCTTTCTTTTCAATTAATTGAGAGCTATGTGATTGAGTGGTGAAAATTAGGCTTGTTTTGTTTTTAGACTGATGTGTTTGTAGATCTAGCATTCCTTTATCCGTTGTTTTGATAGGAGTAAAATTAGTGTCAGTTTCCTAGCCTACTTGGTATCCAAGCACGTGATCTCAAATTCTTATCCCACATGATGATAAGAATATCTTATACGGTGGTGAATAAGAATCCTACTGATGTCCCATACTTAGGGCACTCGTTTTGTACAATAATTGAACTATTGGCTACTAGCATTTGGCCTAAGGGCTGCAGAACTAAAGTTTCCGAATCATCTTGTATTAAAGGGTTTCTAGATCATCTTGTATTAAAGGGTTTCAAACCTTTCTTGGCCCCTTCAACGGGTTTTCTTGAAGCCTTCACAAAGACTTCCTTTTATTGAACCAGATGGACTATCCTTTTGCTACAAATATGGCTTTGTACTTTGCAAATCCAGCTACACCAGTTTCAGATGATAATGTTCTTGGTATTGACTCCACCTTATTTGGAAACATTCTTCATCTTCTAGGGGTTGGTACTTTTCTTTTGGATGTTGTACTTGGTAATGCGAGGCCTCCTCAACTATTGGTTGTGATTCATAGTGACTCTAACAAGCCTTTGGATGCTTGTTTGCAAAGTGACACTCCTCTTAACTCCTTTCATGCAGTTTCAAATCACAAGTCCACAAGATCTGTCCCACTTTATTACCAGCGTCTTTTAGTGGATCAATTGTTTGTGTGGATCTTGGTCTTACACACTATGATATTTGTCATGAGACATATACACAGAGCATTCCAGTGAATCACATCATGGATTTTCTGCTCCTCCTCCACTGTGATCTTGGTTTCTTGTAGGTGTGATATCATTGGCATCTTTAGTGCCATCAATAGATTGTGCTCATGCTTGCTCCTTCAGATGACAAGCATACTTTAGTGGCTCTTTCTTTCAGACTTCATCCAAAGGCCACCTTTGCCAGGTTGTGGAACAATGCTGGTGTTAGTACTATAGTGTACTAGGGAGGTTCTATCTTTATATGGCCCACATTCAATGTTAAGGGGGGAAGGTGCAATCTAATGCTTTCTCTTTTTGGCCTCTTGTCCATCTTTGTGGAGGATGTTGTGTATAGGGTCAAGTTCCAACCCTATTTTGAGATGGGTATTTAGTAACCCTCTCAATTGTTTTGGCCACAATCAACCATGTTTTCGAGTTGGCTATCCAAACACCAACTCTCGCTTGTATTTCGGTAGCCTTCACTCCTTGTTGTATTTGAGTTGGGTATTCACACGTCCACACTCTTCTATATGCTCACTGTGGGCACTCTTTGTTCGAAGTTGGGTATTTACAAACCCACTTTCATCTTGTATTGAGCTTCCTTTTGGGCCATCTCTCTTCCAGGTGCATTTGTGTTAGCTATTTTTTTTTCACAAAAACTGGGGAATTTTATATCATTAAAAAGGTGTGGTCAAGACCACTGAGTACATAATCAGTTTCAAAAATACCCCATAGCTCCCCAAAACACTGTTGCATACCTGGTTCTACATTGACTATATCTTTTCCCTTGCTAATTCTCCAAAAAATTAGCCTATTATTATTCTGTAAAGACTATAACCGGTAGAAAATACCATTGATACATATACAAAAATAAAACATGGAGATTACATTATGATTTTAGATCAACTATCAGGTTCTAGCTTAATGGCTGGCATTCCTTCTTTTTCCCATTCCTCTGGCACGGGCTCGTTGAGGTCTGGAAGTGGACATACAAAGGTTGTTGATTCGTTCCTTGATCCCTGGCTGGAGATGCCTGCTAGAGACGATTGTTCTTGGTTCCCTTCCAACTGATCAAGTTTGAATTTCATTTCCTCATTCTAGCTTCTCAGCGCATACACTTCATCCTTCAGTTGGCCTATCATATTTCAATGTTGAGATAGTATTTCCAAAGCAAAGGAGACAGTGGAGCTTAAGGCTCCCACCCTAATCTGCAATCGTTGGTGCTTGTCGTCATCATGCTCCTTCATTTCGCTGTCGGAGACTCGCAATCCTCCTATGACCTCTAAATTGATTCTACCTGAGGTGAAGCGACTAGGCTCACCAGCTTTGCAAAAAGACTCTCGTCCCTTTGAGAACATGCTCAAGGAGAATTCACTTCTGACTACGCGCCACCCCAAAACACAAAGCAACTGGCCCAGGCAATTTGCCACAACTTGCATAGGGAGAGACCCAAGCAGATGGCCACCCTTCCCACCATAATAAACCCATCAGAGCTACAATCCTCCAAACACTGTGATTGCCATACCCTCTGACTGTTGTTGTTCCAAATATAACCATATTGTTGCTACAAAGCCACTTAATCGCATGATTCGGATGAATGTACATTGTGCAATTAATTCGTGCCTTGGCTTGTACCTTTCCAAACTAAAATAACCATATTTGACTGCCCTCCATGACCTCAAAGGAGCACCTAGTGACGATTGCTAATCTTTGAGCCAATTGCCATAGCCCAAAACGTACCATCCCACTTTCCTCAAGAAGATTTCGCCTGCACCAAGCTTCAAACTCATCTAAGTTGTTGTACTTTCCACTCGAATCCATTAACAAGGCGTAATGTCTCTCATGCTCAGAGTTAAATGTTGCCATCATGCTTCCCTTTCTCTGTCTTATCAACATCCTTGCTTTGGTTCTTATGCCACGAAACCTCCTCCACCTCCCACACGTCAAACAGAAGGGTGCCTTGAGCGAGGGGACTATATGTTGAAATATTGTAACTTCGAAGAATATTCTACCTAAGAGAGAGTTGAATAATTTTATTATATTATATTTAATTAGGCCCTATTGTGCCTTAGTAAAAGTCGGCCCTATTGTGCCTTGACAGTTAATTGTAAATTAAGAGGGTAAAGTGACAGGTCAACCCAGACCTAATTATAGGTTGGCCAGACCACTATTTATGAGAGGCAAGTGCCTCATTTGGACACACTCACCATCTAGCTCTGCAGTGCGCAAGTCTTGGAGGAGAAGTTGTTGCAACTGGGGGTGATGTCAAGGAGGGTTCTTGGTCTATCTCTTGGTATTTCTTGGTTAAGTGGTGTGCTACTCTTCCTAGTGAAGTAGAGGATCTTATGTTCGGTCTTTGGTATATCTATATTGATGAAGTTTTTGCTGGGTTTTCTCCCCCATGAGGGTTTCCCAGGATAATCTATGTGTCTCTATTGTTTTTGTTATTGCCTCTCTTTCAATGATCTTATTTATGCAGCTAATGTGCTAAATGATTATAATAATAAAAAAGAATTGTAACTGCTAGTTGTATAAGTAAAACTTTGGCATGGTATCAGAGCAGGCCTGAAAGAGACCAACTCGCAGTTTATAAGAAGTGGCTAGCTTCAGTGCACCCTCTCCAAGATTCAGTTTCAGTATTGCAGCTACTGCAAAATTAGGGTTTCTGCATAAACCCTAAGTGTGAAGTTTTCCTTGTTTGCGGAGGACATTGGAGAAAGTAACCACACCTAGGAACTCGCCCTAAGAGGGCGCATCTAATCCCTGGATCAGAATTCTAAAATTCGAAGTTTGAGAAATTAGGGTTTCCTCATAAAACCCTAAGTTGCAGTTGCAGTTGTAGTACCAGTTGCAGTGCCAGTTCCTTCGTGCCAGCTCCTTCATGCCAGATGCAGCACTAGTTGCAGTGCCAGCACCAATTGCATTGCCAGCACCAGTTGCAGTGAAAGTTTTTGTGAAGTGTTGGAACTGATTTTTATTATCCTAGTGCGCCTTACCCTAGCAAATCTCCAACTACCTTTAAATTACAAGTTGTGGCACCTTTGAAGTTTTAAAGGTTTGTTATTTATTGTCGCTATTGTCGGATGGTGCCACTACCTACCGATATTGTCAGAGGTATGTACTTACATATGTTTAAATTGTATCATTATTTTTAAAGGGTATTTGTAGGAGAAAGGATCTTTTGTCTAAACAACAATCGTAGATCTAGAGGGATCTCAAATCCAGCACATTCATAGGAATAATGCACCCCAAGTTTGATTATTTTGATATGCATCTATTTGTTATGACATTATTTTGATCTTATGAACATCTAGGTTGTATGTTGAAGTTATGACTATCATACTAACCATTGGTCAAAATTAAAGTCAAGGTATTAGATTGATTAAAGTTGAGATTATAGTGTTTATTCTCTAACTTAGATTTTTGTCAAGAATGCATATTATCTTAGTACAGAGGATAGGTTGAAGAGAATACTTGTCATCTTGACTGAAGGAGACTCGAAACAAAAGAAACAACACTCATTCTTGAGGACAAGACTCCAGGTTCCAGGTTTGATTGATTAAGTTGATAAGATTCAAATTTGCACATGTCAAGTTTGATAACTGCCTCATTACAAGTAAACACTATAGTTGAGATAGCAATCCTTGAAAAGTTTTATATTTGGTAGCATGTGAGCATTATTGAGATAAATGCTTATTGTAATCATTTACCAGATATAACTAACATCTCCTCTAGGAGAAACTTCTTGTTTTGTTTCCAGGTTACCATGCAGGGATGATTGATCACAACACTAGAAGAGTGTTGCTCTCATTTCTTATTATTGTATTTCTTACTTTTTACCCTTGTTTCAGGCAGGTCACAAGTGATAGCTTTGAAGGAGCTACTGTGACGATTGTTCTTATTGTTGTTTTATTATTATTATAAAGAGTATTATTCTTGTATGTTGTTTCTCCCTTGTTGCTCTTGTTTCGGGCAGGCCACAAGTGATAACCCTGAGGAAGCTATAGTGACAGTTGCAGGAGACAACATATTAGATGAGACATGGAGCAGACTATCCAAGTTGTATACATGACCGTATACATCCATGTACCAAAGAAGATGAAGAAGAAGCTACTTTTGAAATATAGAGTATCTCATATGGAGATTGATTGTAAGGAGCAGAAGGCTCCAAAGATGACCAAACATTAGAATAGAACTCATAGCAGACTTGGTCAATGGATAATGAAGCCACCTTGTTGGAAGCAGGCCGAATCAAAAAGAAAGGCTATTTTGGGAAGAAAGGCATGTAAAAGGAAAGCAACAACTGGAAAGAAAAGCAACACGCGCGCATGCATGGAAGACCTAACGACGCTAGGGTTAGGGGTTTTGTAATACATTGTAATGACTGGTGAGCCGAAAATATAAATAAGTAGTACTTAGGAGAGGAAGAGAGACAGACAGAGACTTATTGGGAGAAACAGAGGGGAGAGAGAGAGGAAGGGTACTGTAAGAACTGTACGAATCATTAAGCTGGTGAGCTAAGGAGGGAATGAGTGACTCAATCCCAAGGGTTAGATCACAAGCTAAGGAGCCTGGTGCGATTTAGTCAGCCTCGCAGGGATCGAGGAACCACTGAGGAGAGTGAGAATTAAGAATGTAAACACGCACAGCGTGATATCCTCTGAACCATAATAAAAGCCTAAGAGCCAGATCTTGGTGGACGTAGCCCAGGAGGGGGTGAACCACGGTAACACTATGTTATGGGATTGAATGAATGAATGTTGAATGAATGAAATGATTAAGTAGATCTGGTATTTTACATGCATACGTAGAATAAATGTTATAGCAGGATGTTAAATAGACTAGATAAATGTTGCGACGTATAGGTACAGATCTCGCTTAGTCTCAGGTTGCAAACACTTGAGTATTGCAGCCACCCATAAGAGTTATCTCAAGTGAGACTGTGTAGTGCACTCTATGTACTGCGTTGCCTTTTGGGTAACCAGAGGGGCCGATAGTCTTAAGGGCTTTTGTTGGGAAGCTTCTTGGTTATGAACCGGGGTCAATCTGTGATGGTAAATGGCTAAAGGGAAAGGGAAAAAACAACAAATGATTTTGTTGTCAACTGATTGGAAGGCAATGGGATTGAGCACATGAGATCTGCGGAAGGCGTGTCAAAAGAATACCGGATCGGACGACAAAAAGGTGAGAGAATGCGCCGCTAAAAGGGGATGTTGAGATCGTGGAATCCCACAAAAGCAGAGATCGAAAGTTGGTTGAAGACAAAGGAGCTAGAGTTCACGCAGAAAGATAACAGAAACCCCAAGTTAACACCACGCAAGTATCTAGACAAGTACGTATTCACTGACTTTCATGAAGTATTTTTCTGTGATTTCCCACACATATTGCAGGAGTGGATCAAAAGATTGAAAGACAACCATCTGACGAATCGGATCAGACAGCTAGAGTGGAATCCCGAAGAGATCACGCAGCTACAACGCATTGATAATAAATTCACGTGCGCAGTAGATTTTTGGTTAGACAACATTATTGTCATATTTATCACAAAATTTGCAGTAGATACAGCAAAATCGTATAGCACAGCTGAACAAGACTTCTTGCAGGGACCTCAAGGCAGGGACCTCAAAGCAGGGACCTCGGATCATTATATACTTCCATTAAGATATTGTTATATAAAAAAGGTGTAATGACAATGGAGTCAGACAGCTAAACTTCCCTACGTGCATGGGGGAAGGGGGGAAGCACTGACAGACAAAGGAGAAATGGAAGGAGAAGGGGATAAAGGAAAGAAGAAGGAGGCCTTGGACCCAATCATGATGGATGACGACCAGATCAAGCAGATCATGGTGACAGCTAGAAAGACGCGCAGTGGAGAACCCTACCAATACAAGGTGAACACCAAGAAGAGAGTCGTAGCCATGAGGGAAGGCTTGGCAAGTGATGAAGAGGAGGTAGAGGATCTCCGGGTTGTGGAGCAGATTGAGGATATCCTGCGTGCGACATATGAGAGGAAGACGAGAGGTCCAAGAGCGGGAATAGAAGGCAGCAATCCTATCCATATTAATGTCAGTGTGGAATCCATAAACCCATGTGCGACTAACACAACAAAAAGAACACCACCATTTAGACAACCAAATTTCGGGAGAAGGAAGACAGCAGGAAGTACATCTACACAAGGAACAACAACTAGGCGAGCCAGTTCAGGAAGCATTAGTCAAGTATCTACACCGTGCGAAGCTAGTAGTTCAGCATTCAGGATGGCAGGACACGATCCCACCATCAGGTTACCAGAATTCAAAAGAGAAGCGTCGGAGGACCCGGAGAAGCACCTGTTTATTTGTGAAAATATCTGGAAAGCAAAACAGATCACAGACGAGGACACTAAACTAGCACAGCTAGCTATCACACTAAGGGATCGCGCACTAGATTGGTATATGAGTTTGGCCACAAACAATCTGTCAGGGACAAACAGAACCATTGGGGATATCAAGAAGCTGCTCATAAATGAGTTTCAGAAGCCAAGTTCAGAGGACCAATACATGAATGAGATGATAGAAATTAGACAGAAACCAGGAGAATCTGTATGGGAGATTGACCAGAGATTCAAGCGACTGAAAGGAAAGCTGAAATATCCCATGACAGATATGCAGCACAGGCACCTGTTCGTCAACTCACCCTTACCACACTTGAAATATCCACTGCGACAACAGAACTTTCAGACGCAGGCAGAGGCTCTACAGGCAGCCCTGCAACTGGAAGAAAACCAATATCAGAAGACAGATCCAGCCATCGAGGAGTTGAAGGAGGATCTGAAAAAATTAACGTTCCAGCTAAACCAAAACAAAAGTAAGGACAAAAGAGAAGTTGTTTGGTGTACCACATGCAGGACAGAAGGACACCATAAGAACGAATGTCCACGATTCACGCAGTACATGACAGCAGGAATGCCAAATCCATTACCAACAAGAGGAATATGGTGCGAAATCTATAAGAAATAGGACCACGATCCATATCACTGCCCAATAATGCAGAAGTACCAAACAGTCCCAAAGAGTTCGTATTGCAACTTTTGCAAGTCAATAGGACATGATTACAAAGACTGTAGAACCATGGAGTTGATGAGAGAGGACATCAGATGCATATAGGGTGCAGGCGGAAATGATGACCGAGCAAGCCGCACCTCAGTTTAACCAAGTACCAACCCCATACAACACTGCGCAGCAGCAGTATAATATTGTGCAGCAACCATATAACACAGCGCAGCCACAGTACAACACAGCGCAGCCCCACTACAATATCGCGCAGTATAACGAGGCACCTCAGTATAACGTGTCGCGAGGGGATCGAGCTGGCTACAGAGGCGGAGGAAGAGCAAGAGGAGGCTTTGGAAGAGGTAGAGGACCACTGGTATGTCACAACTGTCAACAACCAAGACACTATACAAGAGAATGTCCACTTCCACCAACAACTTGTATGTATTGTCGCACATCGGATCATGACACGAAAGAATGTCCTACGTTATTAGGGAAGATCCAAGAAAAGAGGAATCAGAACAATCAGAATGTTCAATGGATCTTAGCAAAAGCGAGGGATGAAGGAAGAAACATCAACATAGTTACACACGGAGGAGCTAAAATAGGAAACGACACAGTACGACAAGAGCTAGTACAACACCAATGGGTGAAGAAGAATGTCGAACCAAGGAAGCAGTTTGACGTGCAGAACAAGGAGATATTTAAGCAAGCCAGACAAGAATTTATGAAGCCTGACATTGCATCGACCTCAACCACACAGCATAGTAAGGAAGTACCAAAGTACAAGATGCCTCCATCGTTGGATCATACCAAAGAAATGCAGCCCATGGGACAAGTAAGTACAATCAAAGGCTTTTTGCAATCATGTGTAAAATTACTAAATGATCCATCCTCTGTCAAAGTATTACAAAATATGCTAGAAAGATGTAGCGTAGAGACAGAAGGAAAGCTAGAACAGAAAACAGTTAATCCCCTACATACAAGGAGAAGAACAAGTAGGGAGTTCAGGCTGAACACCAACATTGGAGATTTCAACATGGGAGATATCATACTGGATCAAGGATCCGAAGTCAATGTATTACCTAAGAAGACATGGCAATGTATGGAAGAGCCCACATTAGGATATTCACCCATTCAGCTGAAACTGGCAAATTAGCACAGAGTTCTACCAATTGGGACACTAAAAGAAATGACAGTGGACCTGGATGGAGTGCACACTAAAGCTGACTTCAAAGTAATAGAGATAATGGACGGCACAACACCTTACCCAACATTGCTCGGCTTGGATTGGGTGTTTGATAACTAGGCGATAATCAACTTAAAGACACGGAAAATGACCATCGAGTCAAGAGAATACAGGGTCATTGCGCCATTATACCCATCGAAAGGGGAAAGGTTCATAGAGCCTACTTGCTTGGACTTGGAGGAAATTAGCCAATTGTACAGAACAACTGCGCGAGATGAGGATTACGTAAACCCAACTGCAGATGAGATACTCAGTTGGCGGAGCATCACCTCATGTGCGTCAGACTCAGATACGGGTTTAGAGAACTGGCAACAGAGGCTACACGAAGTTTCCACAAGAAGATGCACAAGAATAGACCACACAATAAGATGGTAGGTACGGACATAAGGGAACCACCGAGTTTCCATGGGGTAAACGATCTAGAAGCATTCTTGACACGCTACGAAGATGAACTGTTAGAAAATCAGAGACTCTTAGCACTAGATATAGCACTCAAGGCCACACCTGCAAGATGGTGGGGTGCGCACAAAGAGACAATCAAAGATTGGTACCAATGTAAGCGGTTACCACGCATTAGGTTTGGCACAGAACAAAGAAGCAACCAGCAGCAAAAATATGATGGACAGGGGGCACCAGCGGAAAACTTGGAGAAGTGCAGAGCACTGTGGAAAATGACACCCCTAGAGGAATGGCTTCATCATTTCGTACACACATTAGAGGGCATCCCAGCAAACTGGTATACAGACTAGGAACTGCGCAGAGGAACTACGAGCTGGAGAGTACTACAACGGAACTTTACAGTCACTTTCTCATTTGAACATGAGAACCCCAACATAGATGCAGCACTTAAACAAATAAGAGGGGTGATATTCATTAAGGAACCAGAAGTTGAACTCGTAACAGAAGAACAACAGCAGAACAGATAGACAGTAAAAGAACTGTTATCATGCTACCATGTGCACGAAGAAGTACCAAATGAGGACGATCTGCGCGATATTCAGATTGAGGAAATTGAAGGAAAAAGAGAAGTGGAAGGTCCACCTCTAGACACAGAAGTAATTGCTGCGTCAATCAAGGTGAAGAAAGTCAACATCGGGACAGTTGAGAATCCCAAAATGGCCAGCATTGGAGACTACTGGGATGAGCAAACAGTGGAAAGCATAACAGAGTTACTGCATGAGTACAGCGACATGTTCCCCACAACGTTCACAGAAATGAAGGGCATAGCAGGAGAGCTAGGTGAAATGAAGATACCACTCAGAGTTGAGGCAAGACCGATCAGACAGCGACCATACAAACTAAATCCGATATATAAGCAAAAAGTCAAAGTTGATATCGATAGGATGCTGGAAGCTGGAATCATAGAACCTGTGGAAGAATCAGAATGGATAAGCCCAATGGTAGTTTAGGAGAAAAAACAAGGCGGAATAAGAATATGCGTTGACTTGAGGAAGTTGAAGGATGCGTGCCTACATGACCCATTCCCTACACCTTTCACGGATGAGGTGTTGGAGAACGTAGGAGGGCAGGAAGTTTATTCATTCACCGACGGATTTTCAGGATACCATCAGATCAAAATAGCACCGGAAGACAGGTACAAGACCACTTTTGCTACAGAATGAGGATCCTACCAGTACACAGTCATGTCGTTCAAACTGAAGAATGCACCAACAATATTTTCCAGAGTAGTCATAGCTGCATTTAAAGAATTATCCACTAGTTTCTAGAGGTATACTTGGTCGATTGGATAGTCTATAGTCTATTGAAAGACCATGTAGAGGTCTTGCGGTTGATGTTAGAAAGATGCAGGCAGTGCCAGATATCGTTAAACATCAAGAAGTGCATCTTCAGAACACCTTTTGGGATCCTATTGGGCCATATAGTATGCAAGCAAGGTTTATTAGTAGATCCTACCAAGATTGCAGTAATCGTTGACCTACCACCACCAAAAACAGCCTGTCAACTAAGAGCGACATTGGGACACACATGATACTACAGAAAATTTATAAAAGGGTACGTGCAGATCACCGCGCCAATGGAGAAACTGCTAAAGAAAGACACAAAGTTTCAGTGGAATGACGATTGTCAACACAGTCTGGATACGCTGAAAGAAAATATGGTAACCGCACCAATACTAGTATTCTCAGATTGGGAGAAGACATTCCACGTACATGTAGATGCATCGGCCATAGCACTTGGAGCTATTCTAGTGCAACCAGGAACAGGAGAATTGGATCATCCTATAGCATTTGCTAGCAAAAAACTGTCATAATCGGAGCAGAACTACAACACTACAGAAAGGGAAGGCCTAGCTATGGTCTATGCGCTTCAGAAGTTCAGACATTACTTACTGGGGAAACATTTCAAGATATTCACAGACCATTCAGCGCTCAAATACCTAGTCAACAAGTCAGTGTTGGGGGGGAGAATTTGCAGATGACTATCGTTGTTTTAAGAATTTGATTTTGAAGTAATAGTCAAGCCGAGGAAGCTGAACGCAAGACCTGATCACCTGTCAAGGATCACGAATGGGGAGGAACCTACAAATCTAGAGGACAACTTTCCGGACGCGCAGTTATTTTCAGTCCAGATCGCCAATGAATACTTCGCAGACATTATCCAGTGCTTAAGTACAGGGACTACGCCACAAGAATATAACACCGCGCAGAAGAAAAACCTGGTAGTCCAGGCTACGGACTATCAACTGATTGCAGGACACTTATACAAAATGGGCATAGATAGCATCTTGAGAAGATGTGCGCTAGAACATGAAAGACCAAGGATTTTAGTAGAAGCCCATGAGGGAATAGCAAGAGGGCATTATGCAGGAAAAGCTATTGCACAGAAGGTATTGTGCGCAAGACTATGGTGGCCAACCATTCATAGAGACTCAAAAGAGTACTACCAGAAATGTGATGTATGTCAGAGGGTTGGTAAACCGAATAGAAGAGATGAGATGCCCCTACGACCACAGGTAACTTTGCAGGCATTCGACAAATGGGCAATAGATTTTGTGGCACCAATTAACCCACCAGCAAAAAAGACAGGAGTGAGGTAAATTATCACCGCAACATAATACCTGACAAGATGGGCGGAAACAGCACCAATAAAAGATTGCAGCGCAGAGACAGTAGCACACTTCTTATTCGAACAAGTGATCACTAGATTTGGTTGCCCTAGGATTTTGATGAGTGACCAAGGCACTCACTTCATTAACAGTACTATTAAGGCTATGACTAAAGAATTTGAAGTTCATCATCAAAAGCATACACGATATCATCCCCAAGCAAATGGAACAGTAGAATCCTTTAACAAGATCCTTGGAAATGCACCGACGAAGATCTATAATGTTAATAGGGATGATTGGGACCTAAAGATACCAGCAGTATTGTGGGCATACAGGACCACATGCAAGAAGTTGACAGGACAAACGCCATTCAGATTGGTATATGGACAAGAAGCAAGTGGTGCCACTAGAATTTTTGGTACCCAGTCTGCGCGTAGCAGCGATTATGAACATGACAGAACGAGGCGCAGTACAGGATAGGCTGAATCAACTGATGATCATGGAGGAAGATAGGATTCTAGCAAGGTTCCACCAAGAAGTCCAGAAAACAAGGGACAAAGCTTGGCATGACAGACATATCAAGAAGAAAAATTTCAAGGAAGGAGACTTAGTGTTGATGTATGATAGTAAATCCTTTCAGCATCCAAAAAAACTCAAAATGCATTGGTTAGGACCATACGAAGTAAAAACTGTCACAGATGGGGGAGTTTTACAGTTGAAGGATTTAGGAGGCACAGAACTCAGAGCGATGATCAATGGGAGCCGACTGAAACTGTATAGGGACAGTCGACCCCTTAGCACTTACAAAAAAAAGAAAAAAATGTTGCGTCGTGTCGGACATCAAAAGATAACAACAGAGGTATAGTGCGCCGAAAAGAGAATGAGCATGCACACTCAACAATGTTAGCCCGACAGAGACAAGGCCAACGGTCATTACAAAGCAGAAACGGCGAGAAAGACGAATACGGCAAAAGAAGCGCCAACTGACGGCAGCTATGAGAATTGAATGCCAAGAAACAACTGACGGGACGCCGCATTAATCGTGCCAATTGGCGACAGCAAGGGAAATCAATAGCAAGTACACAGGAACTAGTGGTTCAATTAAAACGCAATCGCAGTAACGTCTCTGACAAGCTTCACACGACCCCGATACAAAGCAAGCACGCAGAAGCGAAAAGGTTATTGTGAAATCAGGAAAGGCACAGAGCGATAGAGCATACGAAGCAGAGAGTTAAGGTGGCAGAGGTTGCAGAGGCCACTAAGCTCATGGCACCACCCAAACAGGGAGAACCAAGCCAGACTGCCAAACAACCTCGAAGTAGCGCCAAAGCACTATCGCTGCCACAAGGCAACGAACAACAACCACCTCAGCCTCCAAAAGTCGTCAACGTGGACGGAATCTCGTCGCCTGATATGACACCGGGAAGCCCCACACCCATTGTGGAGGAAACCAAGCAGACAGCACCAATGGGCATGGACCTTGATGTGCCGGAAGAGGGACAAGGCCAACAAGCTGAGGATGCATGCAACCAAGTGCACCCCGAACACCCTGAAGAAGCCCCGAGAGACAAAGGGACGGCTCCAAACTAGGCAGAAATGGCAGCGCCGGAAAGATCACAGACAACCACGCCAGAACAGCCACAGGAGGGAACAGTGGAAGATGTCACCGACCGACCAGATGAGTATGTAGAAGAACGAACAATGGAGGCTGGAACCTCGAGTTAGCCACCACAACGAAAGGGCAAGCAGACGATACCAAGGTCATCGCGCAGGCAACCCACTGCAGCCATTGTCTTGCAGCGCATTCTGAAAGGGGTACGTATAACAACAAATCTGTTAGGCCACGTGGAGATATTGAGGTACTCAGACCATGACGTGACGGACACGGACAAGTTCCCAGAGTTCGCCAAGCAAGTCTACCTACAGACTGTGGGTATAGGACCCTTTAGCAAACCAATTAATCAACCAGTCTAGTGGGCAGCAATTTTGGCCAAAAACGGGATTCTAGCCCTTTTGGACCTACCGCACTTTGGGAGGGGCCAGTATGTAAACAACTGCGTCAAGCAGCTGATGGCATTCACCCATGGCGAATACCTATGGCTAGAACAGCTCGTCTCAATAAACATAGAGCTCATCACAGGGTTGCCATCACAGGGTGAAGATCTTGCGCAATTCCTTGAGGACAAAACAAAGGAGAAAGCATTGGCCGAGGAAATGAAGAAGAAATATGGCACCGAAAGGGGGTCGCACGGAATCATCATCAAGCATATTAGTGATGTCGCGACAAGAATGGCACAAAAATCATGGCATGTAAATTACTCAAGAAATGCCGCAAGGAGGAAGTCTCGGTCTGGATTGTCACAGCTGCAGCACAGTGTGCAGAGGGCACCACACTCAGTTGGGCCCCTTATTTGTTGAATCTATTCCTAGACGACTGCAAGGATGCATAGGATCTGGGAACAGAAATTCATTATTCATGGCTACTCATCCTAATAGCCTTAATCAGATGGAAGGAGCCGAAGTATTCATTTTTTGCCACTATACCCAATCCCCGCCACAGAGCACGATACTTATCGTTGGCGTCCGCTTCGGACTCCAAGAACAAAAAGGCAAATGCATCCATATTCGAAGGCTATCTCAGCAACATATAGGACAGCATCACCAACACTTGGAGGGTGACACCGGAAGCAATCGCATAGTATCAAGGCATAGCCAACTTCAAAGCCACTAGACATGCGATGTGGATCCAGGCGCGGAAAGATCCCGACAATCAATGGCTACAACTGCGCTACTGCATCAAGCAAGCAGACATAGAGATGGCCATTAAGGATTGGGAAGATGACTG
Source organism: Picea engelmannii (assembly GCA_009831015.1). Lineage (NCBI taxonomy): Eukaryota > Viridiplantae > Streptophyta > Pinopsida > Pinales > Pinaceae > Picea > Picea engelmannii. The sequence continues at coordinate 152,908 of ML785210.1, read as the reverse complement.
GAGGATTCCAGTCCTCATTCGAGAAATACCTACAGATATGGAGGAGGAGGAGGTAAGACATGAACAAACACATGTCGAGGTGATAACAGTTCCCAAGAAACCAGGGACAGGTCAGAACAAGGCACAACAGAAAAAAGGGGGGACATCCAAGACAGGCGCCCAGGTGGGGAAGAGGAACAACACACAGGCGCCACAGGTACAACAGAAACAGGCTGAGACGGCACAGCGAACTACATCAAGTGCTACTCCACAAGAGCAAGGCCAAACTAAGAGGCCAGTCATTTAGACGGGGGGTGCGTGCAAGAAGGCGAAGGCACACAAAATGCCCCCAGAATAAACGATCACCGAGGACGATGCAGACATGGTGGCCCAAATGATCCAGGATCGCACAGTCGAGGATTTCGATAATGTTGCGCGCCAAAGGGACAGAATTGAGGAAGAGTTGGCCCACATGCGACAGCTCCTCAAGCAGCTCGGAGAAGCACAGGCAACCGACAGCAGCGTAGGAACGGTCCCATCAGCATCACAGATAGGAGGCGAAGCTGGATCAAGAGAGCAAGACAAGATCCAGACAACAGCACAGCCGAGCTCAACATTTCATGTCATACCCAACATACTGCGCATGGATGAAATCGTGGGGCAGACACCCATAAAGGACTTGGCTCAAATACAGATGGTATTGACACGGATACCAACCAAGGCCTTGTATAAACTGCAAGTCAGCGTCAAACAGAAGGTACAGTCTCGCGCACGCACAGATGCAGCAGAATTGCAACAGGCAAAGGACAATCAGGACGAGCTAGAATTGGTACTCGAGCAGGCTAAGCTCAAGACCAAAGATGAGAAGGACCACGCGAATAGGCTGGAGCAGGAATTGGTCGTAGCCTATGAGAAAATCCCAAAGAACGCGCAGACAAACGAACTCACGATGACACAAAAGATTGATCAGATTGTGCAGACAATCGATTAATACCAACAGGAGATTGAGCACCCCAGGGAGCAGCTCACACCTACCACTCCACCAGAGGTGAAGGAGCAAAGGAAGCAGGAGGCAACAGCGCAGATAAAGGAGATAGAGCGACAAGTCCACGCGGCGACCGACTTGTTCGAGAAAGAAGCACAGCTCTGGACGAAGCTGGAAGAGGATCAGCAGGTCTAGTAGTGGGACTGGGAAAGAGAAAAGATAAGCACAGCTATCCAGGACCTCAAGCAAAGGCAGAAGACAATGTCGATCACAGTGACCGCGTCAAAGGAGCGCAAGATATGAAGAAACTGCAAGCAGAACTCATAGTTGTGCAGACACACAAAAAGGAGCACCAAGCTCAAATGGAACCGCTCCAGGAGCGAGCAGCAGAGGTCATTGCATAGGCGAAGGAAGCCAAAACGAATATTGCACAAACCCAGGCAGAGTGTGCAAGGATGGTCAGCGACGAGATTGCAGTGCAGGTATTGTACGCACTCAAGGAGAAGACCGCATAGGCCCTGTTATCCCTGATATCTAGGGATAACATCTGGAGATCATGTCTCGAGGCCCACATGGTCCTAGACATGGAGTACCGAGAGCAGGAGCGACTTGAGCATGGTCCTGGAGGACCCATCTTCTTCTTCTCAGCCAGATTTGTCCTGCCAGCAGTACCAGCCTCCATCACTACCGGC
>ML785210.1:135090-147694 GCA_009831015.1 Picea engelmannii | reverse complement strand
GGGACGTCTCCCTTGGACTTGCCCTCCTAAATAGAAAGAGCTCCCCATCGAGGTGACAGTGGGTGGGGAAGTTCCTGTTACGCCGGTTTCAAGCCCTGACTCAAGCTCTTGGACCTTTCCTACAAACCGTGCGATAACAGGCCCAAACGCAAGCAACGGCGCTCACGAAGAAGTTGCAAGCGATCGCAAGAAAGATCGACAAAGCACACCAGGGTTAGGTGGCTCGAGACGAACCACATATCAGTGTTGGGGGCCTGTTGGAAGCAGGCCGAATCAGAAAGAAAGACTATTTTGGGAAGAAAGGCATGCAAGAGGAAAGAGATATCTAGAAGGAAAAGAAGCACACGCGCATGCATGGAAGACCTAACGACGCTAGGGTTAGGGTTTTTGCATACATTGTAATGATTGGTGAGCCGAAAATATAAATAAGTAGTACTTAGGAGAGGAAGAGAGACAGACAATGGCTTATAGGGAGAGACAGAGGGGAGAGAGAGAGGAAGGGTACTGTAAGAACTGTACGAATCATTAAGTTGGTGAGCTAAGGAGGGAATGAGTGACTCGATCCTGAGGGTTAAATTGCAGGCTAAGGAACCTGGTGCGATCTAGTCAGCCTCGCAGGGATCGAGGAACCACTGAGGAGAGTGCAAATTAAGAATGTAAACACGTGCGGCGTAATATCTTCTGAACCATAATAAAAGCCTATGAGCCAGATCTTGGTGGATGTAGCCTAGGAGAGGGTGAACCATGGTAACACTGTCTTGTGGGATTGAATGAATGTGTCTTTGTGTCTGATTAATTGATGAATGTTGAATGGATGAAGTGATTAAGTAGATCTGGTATTTTACATGCATACGTAGAATAAATGTTATAGCAGGTTGTTAAATAGACTAGATAAAGGTTGTGTCGTACAAGTATAGACCTCACTCAGTCTCAGGTTGCAAACACTTGAGTATTGCAGCCACCCATAAGGGATATCTCGGGTGAGACTGCACAATGCACTCTGTGTACGGCGTTGCCTTCTGGGTAACCAGAGGGGCCGATAGTCTTAAGGGCTTTTGTTGGGAAACTTCTTGGTTATGAACCGGGGTCAATCTGTGATGGTAAATGGCTAAAGGGAAAGGGAAAAACCAACACACCTTGACAGGAAGCAGAATTCATTTGAAGTCTGACTCAGCTTTTGATATTAAGACTTAGTATTCAACACCAAGTATATCCTGCGGAGACTATGAATTTTTTGTAGACTCAAAAGAAATCAAGACTCAGAGTAAGCCTAATTTGTGTCCAAAGGATTCTCCTAGCAAGAGGGAGAAGACTATGACGAGACAATTTCTCCAGTAATCAGAAGAAGTATATATAGAACAAACATGATTCATTAAAAGAATCCGACACTGTAAGAGATTCAGAGGTAGAAAGTATGACAATCCCCGTATTTGAGATTGAGTTATCTCCAATGCTTGTTGGTGTAGTACATTAGTCGATCCATGAAGACATGACTACAATAGAAGAATGAGTTACCTCCGGAGAAAGAGGATAAGCTACCCTCAGTGTCGGTCATTGAACCACTCTCAGTTTCAAATGAAGTTGTTGTCATGATAGAGTAAAGGAGTTACTCTCATAGTTTAGCAGCCACAGTGAGAATGGAGCAGGCATTCTCAGCTTCAGAGCAACTGCAGGTGCAGAGTCCCAGTCTCAAAGGAACAATTGCATAGAGAGCAGAGGACATACTCTCAGGCAGTGAGACAGATAGTGCTTTGCAAAAAGCAGATAGAGCTAGCACATGATTGTGCAGATTAAGTTGCAGCTGAGCAAGTGTACCAGGTTGGTACAATGTGATGTGAAAATTTGGTTTCGAAGTAGAGGATAGGAAGACTCATGTCTACAAGTTGAAGCAAGCTCCAGGAGCTTGGTATGGCAGGATCGATAGTTTTCTAACGAGCTTGGGCTTTACCAAGAGTAAAGTTGATTCTAATCTTTACATCAAGTTTATGAATGATGAGCCAGTTATATTGCTACTATATGTGGACGACTTAATCTTGAAAAGAGAAGAAAAGCTCATCACAAATTGCAAAAGGAAGCTCACTACAGAATTTGAGATGAAAGACCTAGGCCCGATGCATTATTTCTTAGGTCTCGAAGTTTGGCAGAGCTCAGAGAAGATCTTCCTTAACCAAGAGAAGTATGCAATTGAAATACTGACGAAGTTTGACATTTTGGAATGTAAAGCCATGGCCACACCCATGGAAACGAATTTGAAGCTCCTGGTTCATACTTTGTCACAGTTAGTTGATGCTACTTTATATAGACAAATTATTGGTTTGTTGATGTATCTAACGAATACCAGGCCAAATATATGCTTTGTTGTGAACACCGTGAGTCAGTATCTGGTGGAGCCCAAACATGTTCACCTTGTAGCTGCAAAGCATGTGATGAGATACCTTAAGGGTATGTTGGATTATGGTCTTTGTTATACTGGAGATTGTGACTTCAGATTGTATGGCTATACTGATTCAGATTGGGCTGGAAGTGCTTCAGACAGAAGAAGCACTTCAAGATGTTGTTTCAGTTTAGGGTCAGCCATGACTTTGTGGCAAAGCAGGTAGCAATCCAGTATTGCTCTCAGTATGGCAAAAGCGGAGTACATTGCAGCATGCTCCGCCAGTTGTGAAGCCATATGGCTTCTGAAGTTGTTGACAAGTATGTTCGATCTGGAGATGGAAGCTACCATGATTCTATGTGATAACCAAAGTTGCATAAAAATGACAGAGAACCCAGTGTTCCATGATAAGATGAAGCACATAGAGATCTGTATCACTACATTTGTGACATGGTGCAGAAGGGAGTTGTAAAGCTCCAATATGTTGGCACAAATGAGCAGGTTGCAGATGTGTTGACTAAGCCTTTGTCTCATGTGAAGTTTGAGTACTTTCGAGACAAGCTTAGTGTAGTCCGAAAGAACCTCCCTCGAAAGGGGGGAGTGATGATGATAATATGGTATCCTGACCAACAACGGCTAGCTCAATTAGGATTTTATATCCTAGGGGACTGATCATCCTTGGGCAGATCCAGGAGGTCCGGTAAGGACGGTCTGTCAGAGTACCTGTGCATGTATATTCCAGCTGTGGTCAGTAGTGGTAGCTCAGTGAGGATTTTATATCTTAAGGAATCTTATGATTCCTGGGCAGATCCTAAAGGTCCAGTAAGGACAGTCTGTCAAAGTACCACATGGAAGCTTGTTAGGATTTTATATCCTAGGGAATCTTATGATTCCTGGGCAGATCCTGAAGGTCCGGTAAGGACGGTCTATCAGAGTACCGCAAATGTTGTTGTTGATGCACCTCCCTCATTCTGTTGCCACATATAGATGTTGATGTTCCAGGTTCGTGTTGTTCATGATGTTGTTCCAGCTCCGTGTTGTTGATGTTGTTGTTCCAATTTCGTGCTATTGATGTTGATGTTCCAGCTTCCTATTGATGATGATGTTACTCCAGCTTCGTGTTGCAGATGATGATGATGTTCAGTTTCTACTGATGTTGATGATGAGAAAAACTTTCGATGACCTATAGATATGACCAACAGTGTTCCTGATGCTGATGACGATGTCCCCTACTTGATGATGTAATGAGACCAATCAGTTGTTATAAATGTTTTCAAGTAGAATACCCTACTTGTTAAGGGGGAGTGTTGAAATATTGTAACTTCGAAGAATATTCTACCTGTGAGGGAGTTGAATAATATTATTATATTATATTTAATTAGGCCCTATTGTGCCTTAAGAGGGTAAACTGACAGGTCGGCCCAGACCTAATTATAGGTTGGCCAGACCACTATTTATAAGAGAGGCCAATGCCTCATTTGGACACACTCACCATCTAGCTCTGCAGTGCGCAAGTCTTGGAGGAGAAGCTACTGCAACTAGGGGTGACGTCAAGGAGGGTTCTTGGTCTATCTCTTGGTATTTCTTGGTTAAGTGGTGCGCTACTCTTCCTAGTGAAGGAGTAGAGGAGAATCTTTTGTTCGATCTTTGGTCTATCTATATTGAGAAATTTTTTGTTGGGTTTTCTCCCCCATGAGGGTTTCCCAGGATAATCTGTGTGTCTCTATTGTTTCTGTGATTGCCTCTCTTTCAGTGATCTTATTTATGCAGCTAATGTGCTAAATGATTATAATAATAAAGAAGAATCGTAACTGCTAGTTGTATAAGTAAAACTTCAACACTATAGAGGACACTTGTTCACGGCAAAGGGGCATAAGACTCCTCAAGATTGACCCCCCAAGAGACCAAGGGTTTTGCCAATTGCCCGATTGGGAAGTTCATCAGCTTCGAAATTGTTATGCCTAAAGACATGAGAAAAACACATGAGAATACCACTAGAGTGAAGTCGGATTCGATCCACAATTTTCTTTAACGCAAGATCATACGGCGAGGAGCCTGAGATCATAAGACTTATGATCATTTTGGAGTCCCCAACTACATTCAAAGTCTTGATATGCTTCTATTTGACTAATAAAATTCCCTGAAATAGGGCGTAAGCTTCGACTCTATTATTAGTTTTGATTCCCAGATTCCAATAATAGTTCAAGACTTTATTCCCTCCGGGGCCTAGGCGAACACCCCCCCCCCCACCTGCCTCCCCTGCATCTGTGTTGGCTATTAACACACACGCTCCCCTGTTATATTTGAGTACTCTCAATTGTGTTCAAACTATTAGATTGTATTGTAAATTATTGTGTTCTCTCAAGTGTATTTGTGTTGGGTATTCACGCACCCACACCCTTGTTGTATTTGAGCTTTGTCAATTGTGTTCGAGCTTTTTCAGATATATGGAGTTGGGTCTTCCTACTCTTATTTTAGCTATGGCTAAAATTATTAGAGTTGGGTACTCCCATCTCTTCTCTCTTATAGGATGTTCCTTCTGACACTTCTTCATATGGGCGAATCAATGGCATTATTTTCCCGTAGATGTGCAGTATGGTTGGGATGTGTCTTCCAACCCTCCTCCATTAGATGAGCATGACAGTGATCGTGTTTTATAGCATATGGGCAATCCAGTGGTAGCATTCTTTCAATAGATGAGTAGTTCAATGATCACTTTCCTTTAGGGGATGAACAACTCTAAGTTGATTCCTATACAAGATGTTTCATCCATTACTTCTCCCAGATGACGAGCAGATTGGTAGCAACATTCTTCCAGCAAAGTATTGGGTCCACTTTTGTTTTCAATTGGATCAACACAAACCCACTCTCTCCTTCCAACTACAACTAACTCTTCATTCAATTGAGTATGCCCACTCACTTGTATACCTCTTCTATCTTGTATTTATGCCTCTTTATAGCACTTCTTTATCAGATGGTCAAATTAGGATCATATTCCCCCAAATGATGATTATTTCAGTGGTGGAATTTCTTCAAGAGTTGAGCAGTTCTATGTCAATGATGTTTTGGTATTCATATACCCTTCCACATTCGTACTGAGTTGGATTTGTTGATGTTAGTGGTAGCACCGGACAGGTATTTTCGCACAGGTCTATGTGTCTAGATGTGTGGAAATCGTCCAAAGCCTTCTACTCTTAAATTTACTTTAATTAAAGAATTATTAAAGTAAATTGTTTTTATTAATTAATTATGTAATCAGTTAATTGAGTTATTTAAGAAAAATATTAAAAGTACTTAGCATGCAACATGTAATCTAAATCTCAAGTGAGTGTGAGAAGTAATCTCAACCGTATATCACTTTGGAGATTAGAAATAGATTATAACTCACGATTATAAAAGCAAGGCTAGGGTGAAGGAGAAAGACACTTGACAAACACTTGAAAGATTCAAGGAGATCTTTGATAGGGAAGGAGAAGGACTTCCATCTAGAGATCAGGTCAAGGACAAGAGAGAACAAAGGCTTATGTAGGTGGGTTTCAGTCTGAGGAAGCCACAGGAAAGTGTCAGATCGTACGGAGCTTGTCGTACAAGTTTCCCTTACGAATACGCGGTTCATAGTGTAGACAATCGTGTATATGCACGATTCACAAGAAGTTGAATCGTGTATGCCTCGAAAAGCATGCCAAAACTAGTCGTACATCAAGTTAGAACTTACCAGGCTAGTCTACAGTTGTATTTCTCTTAGTGGGCCATTATCCCAGTTACGAGAGCCCTAATTTTAGCAAAATAAATTTATTCTCAACACTGGTTTTTGTTGATATTAGGGTAACTACGGGAGGTATTAACATGCATGTGTAACCTTTGGCTAGAATAAAATATTCTGGAAGCAAGAGAAACCCTAAACAGATGTGTAGAAAACCTAGAAGACAAGTCGCCTCAGTAAAAGAATTAATATTAAAAGTATTAGAATCTAAAAGGACAAGTCGACCCAGACAAGTGACAAGAACCACTATAACTAAGAGATGATCTAACTCATTTGTACACACACACTTCACACACACTCTCAGTCAAGTTTGGAGTTGCAGCTGCAAGGATGGAAGGTGGATATTCTCGAATTGTTCTTGGTCTCTCTCTCTACCGCCATATAGCCTAAGATGTACGCCCTATCCTCTAGTATCTCTTGGTGGTGTTCTTGGTGATGGTTCTTGGTGGTATTCTTGGTAAGTGCAACTGCAACTGCTGCAGTTGAGTATTGTTCTTGTTCTGTGGCTTTGAGACTTTATGTTCGATGAGCTATCTTTGGAGAAAGATGAGCTCTCTTGGTTATCTGTTGGTTGTAGTGCTGCTTCCGAAATCATTCTATCTAGAAAAAGGTTATGGTGCTCGGGGGTGGCAGCAAGCCTATGGTTGGGTGACAATAGTGATATTGTCTATGGTAAAATGAGCACATCTCTTCACTTCTAAGTTACACGAAATGGGGAAACGTTTCTAAGATTATGAAACTGGGACGGTACGAAACAGGCCCTCGAAAAATGGAAACATTGGGGGAAATGTCGTCTATAAAAAAATTAATAGAAAAAACAAAATATATATATATATATATATATATTGACAAAGCTATGATCATTTCGATCAATCATGAAAACCCCAACCACAAAAATCTTATTAATCATAATGATACATGTTATCCCCTACCCTACGGATAACTAAGGAGATCACGCCTCGAGGCCCACAGGTCCTAGACATGGAGTACCGAGAGGCAGAAGACTTGAGCATCGCTCGGAGGGCCCTTCTTTTCTTCAGTGCAGTCCATTCATCATCAGCAGCAGTATCCATCCACACCAGCCTGGTCCTGGAGTAGCGGTGAGTCTTGCTCCATGTGGTAATGAGTTCGGGTACCATGGTATGTATCACTCTGATTTTTAAAGCAGTTGAATATGTTGTATCGAATCCTTCTTCGTTTCATGATGTTTGCTTGGAAATTATGCTTTTTGCCTCGATTATACCTGGAAGGGTAACACGGTGCCCTAGTAAGTTGGTTTCCCTTTAGGATGGATTGCCACTGGGTGAGTTTGTGAAAAGTCATCGTTTGTTCCCTCCATACTTACCACTTTCCATCTTTATTCCTTCCATCTCCCTATATCCTTGTTTGAGCATTGGGATTGGCCATGCTAGGAAGGGTTGTACCTTGCCTTATGGGAAGACGGGGCTAAAGGCCTAGAGGGTAAAAGTAGTTGGCAAGAGTTAAAATCCAATGTTGAAACCTTTGAGATGCTTCGCCCATGGATTCCCGAGAAAGCAATAAAAAGCCTCTCAGTAAGAAAAGGGAACCCATATGATACATAAACACTCAAGGCACTAGTTGATCGATAGGTCTCATCACGAGCCAGCCTATTATGACCATGGGCATGTAGCAGTATGACACTACCACCTATCTGGTCACCAAACCAGGGTATTGGCTCTTGGTGGCATAGCCAAGAGACAGGGGGTCTCATCACGAGACAACCTTCTCATTTCAGTGAAGTGTTTGTGGATAACACTATCACCTCTGGTCATCAAGTCAGGACAGTGGCCCTCAACTTTTCCCTTGAAACACAAAAGCAAAAGATCAAAAGAACTAAAGCTAAGAATAAAAGGCAATGAATAAGCTAGGAAACAATTGCATTTATGACGAGGTGCAACTCGCCCTCTACAAAGGCACCCACAGGTAAGACTTACATTTCCCTGTTATTACTGCACCCCATGCCCAAACACTTACCCCATGCCACCTCATACACTTAAATGACTTGGATTGGCTCCCACTTGGGAAACACCCCAAACTTAAGGGAGGTTATCCCAATAGGACACTGTGAGACCTTCTCCAAACCTAACTTGTCAAATTGCATAACGTCTTTGAGCAATTGTCTAGGTTAAGGAGGGTTTGATGCACATGTTTGGGTAATTTAATTATTGGATGTGATTTACATGTTATGATCCCTATGACTTATGAACCCTGGAGGGCATACCTGTTGTTGCTGCAAGACTTTGCCGGGTGGACAAGTACACATGAGGGAATGATTAGCTTAGACCTTCATGGGAGGCTTAAAGCCCACAGATGGATGTTGTAACCCCAGCCAAGGGTAAGAAGACATTGAAGATTTGCACCAGGAAGAAAAAAGGACGTTGCCTTTGGAGGCATCCTGGTAGAACTAGACCCAGGGGGATCTTGCTCTTCCAAATGGACGTTGGCCCTTGAAGGCCCAGGACGTCACCATCATGACCCTGGACGTCATCCAAAGCTAGGGTTTTCATTTTGGGGGCATTTATGAGCCTAGTGGCATGTGTGGGCTTCATTTGGGGCCTTTGGAGGCTAACCGTCCTACCTTCTAGGCTCAACGTTCCACCTTAGGGCCTCAACATCACCCAAAAGGTAATGACGTCACCCTTGGAGGTGTCTTTAGATGCTAATTAATTTTATTTATGTCAAATTTGAATTTATTTGTAAATTGGCCACGTCGGACTTATTTTGACCTAAAATTAATTAAGGGTCAAAGTTTTGTATAAATAAACAAAAAGTACTTTCATTTTAGACATAACAACTCTCACTTGGAGAGAAGTGGACTGAAATTTGTGCCCTACTTAGGATTTATTGGCTGAAATTGTGATGCGCACCTCTTGGAGTCTTCTACTTGCAACTTGGATCATTTTTGGTAAAGTTATTTGGCAATCTAGGGTTTCATGGCTTGATTATTCTTGGTGAAGTAAGTAAATCTGAAATTGTCATTTCATTTTAATGGTTATAGTATATTTGCTTATTCATGTTAAAGATTATGAAATTGCTTGCTTGACAAACCCTAGGAGTAAAGAACTTAAGATACTACTTCTTTGCTCTACATTTGTTAGATTTTGCTAAGGTGGTTAACTTTGACAAGCTTCTAAAGCACTAATTGCTAGGACTTCAGAAGCCTTGATCAATTGTTGTTGCATCTAAATATCTCTTTCAATTATCTAAGGAGGAGGAAACCGCTAGGGCCTAGAAGTGCCTACTCTCTAGTAGCTCACCTCCCCAAAGATTGAATCCTAGAAGACTTAAAGTAATACTCTTCTAAAGATTCATCCTTTACTTGGATAAACATAGTCATTTTGTTGCTTACTTCAAATGAATGCCGCTGAACTTTTGACTCCATAACCCCTCAAAGGCACTAGTCCTTACACTTCTTTTGCTGAGAGATCAAACCAACACTCAAACCTTAACCTTTCTAGCTTTCACTAACTAAAACTAACATTAACCTAGCCTAGACAACTAATTTACTTGCTGTGGTTATAAATTACAGCCATCTTAATGCAGCAAATTTTCTACATAATCTACATTTAATGCTAGCTAAACACTTCTAAATATGCTTGACATGTGATTATCATTCTGCCTAGTAAATGCTATCTTTTCCTTGTCTTTTCAAGCAATTTTGAGGCATATTTCTTGCAGTTGTTATAAAATATTTCTTGTTGTTGTAAACTTTCATTTTGCTGCAATTCTATATCAGCTAGCATACATTTCAAAGGTTTATTGTCTTATTGAAGCACTAATATCATTTTGTACTTGAAACTGCCATATTTTTGCTTGTTGTCTTGTTCTAGGAAGGTACACTTCATCCATTACATTTGCTTCATCTCTAAAGACATAAAGACCTTTTGACTTGAGTGACCAATGAGAGGGGGGTATCTTTGCATCCTTGCTTTAGCTTCATCAGCCCTTTAGGTCACTAGGGACGTCTCCCTTGGGGTAATCTTAACATACTCCTAAAAAGAAAGGGGTTTCTTATTAAGGTGACAGTGATAGGTCACCCCCCTGTTACGCCAATCTTGTCTCACTTGTCTTGGGCTTTGGGCAAGTACAGATTGCGTGATAACATTTTTGGCGTCGTTTCCAGGGTACTCTGAGTCAATCTTCTTCGAACGACACTTTTTCGGTGAGCCTTTATCCAAAGCCTTCATTTCACAAAGCTTACCTGGCGACTCCACTGAGAGTGATCCCCTCATCCCTTTGATAATTTCAAGAAGATTATTTGGCAACTCCACTGATTTCAAGGAGATATACCAATCCTCCCAAGTCTTACAGAAGAAAGCCTCCCCGAGACTCTCATGTAGTAAAATCATTATTTAGAGGCAATATTCCCTTAAACATAATGTCTAACGCTCAAACTCAGACCCTTAATCCAAATCAGGCTAATAACCAAAAACAATGGTCATCTAAACTTTTTAAACCGTTAGACATGACAAAGATTCCAGGATACCCTTAGCAAATGCCCCCTAGGTATGAGAAGTGGCTGCCTAAGTTCATTGGTAAAGATGTAGTCAGCGCCGAGGACCATATGAGTAATTTTTGGGCCTTTTTCCAACTTCATCCCATCAGTGATGATGCTGAAGATTTAGCAATGAAATTGTTCTCTGCTACCCTCTATGATGGCCCTAGAAGATGGTATAACAGTCTCCCTGACGCTAGTATTACAGCTATGGACAAATTAGAGGAAGAGTTCCTCAAAATATGGAGTGCCAAGGAAGACCCTAACATGCTACTAACAAGGCTCAACAACATCACAAAGACTGAGAATGAGACTGTTAGGGAATTTCATGATAAATTTGAAAGGCTAATACAACAGATCTCAACAAGCCATCACCCTTCAAATAACTTTCTTCTCTTTCTTTACACCAAAGCCTTTACAAGATAAATGGGTTTCCTTATCAGAGACAAAGCTCCTAGAACAATCTAAGAAACCCATGAGATGGCTATGAAGATTGAAAATAACCTATCATCTCCCAAAGTAGAACCTTTCTCTGCCCCAAGAGTCAAGATGGATGCTAAACCCAAAGTAGTCCACAATGTTGAGTCTGCTTCAGATATTGGCACTAGCTTGGCAAAGCTACAATTGACTGTAGATGGCGTGGTAAAAAGCCAAGAGTTAATGATGAATAGAATTGTCAATTTAGAAAGAGGCCAACAACAAGCTCCTAGACCTCCTTATAAGGGGAAATTCCAAAGGGGTATTCAAAGTTTAAAGCCTAAGAACGATCAAGATGTCCCTAATACTTTAGCCCCCACAAACGTGGTTGAGGAGAACCTGTGGTGCTTGCAATGCAGAGAGTCACATTGGAAGCATGAATGCCCTCTAAATAGTCGTGAACATGATCAAGTAAATATTATCAACCATACCATTGAGGGGCCACAATGTTGCCTTAATATCACACTTGAAGAACATGAAGAGGGCTTAAAGGAAGCAGCCAGGAGGGCTAGGATGGAGGTAATCAATAACCTTGATCAAGACTAAAGAGAGAAGTTAAAGAAAAAAGAATTCCAAGTGTATACTAGACAAAAACGGATGAACCAACCTCTCTTTACTAGACCTACAGCTTCACAACCAAAACCTCCACTTATGAACATATTCCTTCCTAAAAATTCTCCTGAGTCTGACAAGACTGACTTAAATTTTGACTTAGAAAGTGCATTAGCTAAGATGCATGTAACCACCCCATTGAAGGAAGTTATCAAGGTTCCATCCATGAAAGAAAGGTTTGAAAAAAAATTCAATGTGTTGGATGAACCAATAGACCCTCCTATTATGTTACAAGGAAACCATTTTAGGGTTCAATATGATGGACACACACCTTTCTTTATGTCATTGATAGTAAATAACAAATGTCTCAACAATTGTATGCTTGACTCGGGAGCCGGTGCCAACATGATGTCTTTGAAAGTCATGGAGCAACTAGGCCTAAGCGTTACACGACCATATAGGAATGTGTGCGGTTTTGAATCCAGGGCCATACCCACCCATGGGGTAGTTGAGAATGTTGAAGTACACCTAGGTAAGTATCCTGAGAGGGTGATCCATATGGATATTGTGGTGGTAGATGTCCCTCATGTATGGGGGATGATTTTGTCCAGGAAGCTTGCTGCAATGTTGGGTGGTACATTAGAGATGGATTTAACTTATATCAACGTACCTACAACAAATGGGACAATTGCACGCCTTCCAAATATGCCAATGGCCAAGGTTCATGTGCAAGAGATTAACGATGATACTAAGATCAATGAAACACATGAACCAGTTAAGGAAAACCTTCATGTATATTCTCCAGAGGATTTGCCTTTCACCTGAGAGGAGGACTTTGATGAGATACAAAGGCCAAAGAAACAAGAGTATCAACAACTCTTAGATAAATATAAGGACAAAGAAGTTGGCTCTGTCAAATTAC
>ML785210.1:114055-126602 GCA_009831015.1 Picea engelmannii | reverse complement strand
GGCCTCTGTCTCGGTCATCTGATTGAGCTTGTAGTATGTGTCTAGCTTCTGTACCCAAGCTCTGGCGGTGCATTTGGACGATCCGTCGAAAGAAGGTATGGTGAGTTTACCAACTTTTCGGATGAAATCCATGTTATGCCCCTGCTGTTGTTGCAGTCCTCCTCTCTGTGGCTCTCTGGGGCGGTTCCTGAGTCTGAGTCCACAGTACTCAACTAGGGTCATGTCCTGATGGAAGTCACGACCCAATGCTGCGTACTCCCTCCGATACTCTGCTATGTCCTCTGCATGAGTGGGCGGCCTCTGTGTTATCGGCGGCTATGCTGCTACCGGGGGTGCCTTCTAGAAACTGGGAAACAAGGGTCTAGGAATCCTACTCGTAGAGGTGTATGTGCGAGTGGGTGACTGGGGTCTACTGCCTGCTTCTGAGTTCCCCTGTGTTGCATGCAGGGCTTGAGTCTCCGGGGTGCCCATTCTAGCCAATCTATCAACCACCTGTGCCAAGGACTAAGACATGGTCCGCTGACTAGCTAACATATCGTTGATAACCTGCATGAAAGTTGTCTCTGGTTCCATGGGGGCCCTGCCACTGCCCTCTGGTCGCTCATATCTGTCTCCTAGCATCCTCTCTGCCTCGCGCTCAGCCTCACGCTCTGCTCTTCTCTCTGCTTCTTTGTGTGCCTCTTCATCTTCCTCTGAGCTAGGAGAAAAAGGAGGAAAGTCAGGCCTAGACCTTCCTTCCCTACGCCTGTTGTAAGTGACATGTTCGTCACCTACGTGTTCACGGCCCTCTGGGTCTTCTGCTACACTCATCGTCTTTAGTCACAGGCTGGTAAGACTAAAGCTCCGATACCACTGTAATGTTCCTGACTTGGCTAGTCTAGGAAACATTGCTAATGTGTATGTAGGATTAATTGTTTACAGCATATAAATGATCATACAAATAACAAATGCGACAAAGGACTGCAAAGTTTATATTATGATATCTCTGTGAAGTACAAAGGCCAAATGCAGCTGAATAAAATGAGTCACTCGGCTAGATCAAAAGACAAAAGGAACTTAGCTGGAATATAATAAGCAAACTAAATGATAATACCCGATAATAGATGAGCACTGCGGGATCAATGGATGAGCTGGAACTATGGCAGCACGTACGGTAACTGCTGGAAGTCTGGAAAGTTCGCCCTGGCGGCTATACCTCTCAGAATGGCCTGGAAACTGTCCCAAATGGTGCGTCCTGCTCTAGCTCTCAAGCCTGGTAACTAACCGGCCCCTCTGCTGGTGGGTCTAGACCCCGGATGGATCCCCCTAGGGGAATGCGCCCCTCTCTCTGGCAAAATGCATCCTAGTGATTCCACTGTCGGAATCAACCGAGATGTATCTCAAAATGATCACCTTGGTCTACTAGGAAATGGGTCGGAAGGGTTTCCCTAAATCTGATCTGATGCTCGCTCAGGAACCCCAAATATGTCCGCCAAAAGTGTCGCACTTCCAAGTCTGGAAAATGCGCCCCAGATGATTCCTCCGTCGGAATCTGACGAGGAACCAGGCAAAAGATGCGCCTTGCCTTCCTCTCAACTGGGTCGGAGGGGAATCTCTGAACTCCTCCCGAATGGGACAAGTCGATCTACTTAACCTCCTCAGGAGCTGCGCCCTCACCCTGGATAAGTGCACCCTTGCTATTGGACCCTGTGTAACTGCTGCTGAAGAATGATGGAAGACCTGTGTGATCTTCCCGACGACTAGGGTGTGTCTCTCAACACCGAAATCATCCAACCGGTGTCTTCCTCCTGGAATCCACTGAACTCTCTCTCCTGAGATGTGCCTCTCTCCTCAATGACAAGTCATAATCTGCATAATGATGAATTAGGTCGCTGACTCTTCTCTTATAGCTTTCCAAAACCCTAATTCACTGTTGACTTCTAATTTTAGCTCATTTGTTCTATTTTTGGTTCATAATGACTTAAAAGCACTTTTAACCATTTTTAGCTCAATGTCACTTTCCGAACATAACACCTTTGATTGGAGCTCCTATTTGGAAAGGGACATTACAGCAGTTTCGAAGAATGGTTCGTTTTGGAGGTTGGTGCAGGACAGTCATTTCCTTAGGAAATGGTCCGGACAGTCATTCCCTAAGGCAGATTCATTCTCTCCAGGTTGCCCTTTGTTTAGTGTCGAAGGAATGGCCCAGATAGGTGAATGGTCCAAGTTCAGCAATCAGGGACAGACATTCCCTAGGGCAAACTCATTCTCTCCAGGGTGCACTTTGTTTAGTGCCGGAGGAATGGCAGAGATAGGTGAATGGTCCAGGCTCAGAAATCAGGACAACTATTCTTCTATGCTTGAGAAGAATAGTCCAGTAGATCATGACCGATGTTTTACCTTCTGAGGGTAGATGCTCTTCCAGATCTCATAGATGTGAGTGGAAGAATGGCCGAGATGATCCAGTTTATATCATGACATTGTTTTTATGTGCAGGTTGATATCAGATGATATGATTGCCATGGAGACTGTATGTCTCTGGACAGTAGATGTATGCTACTGTGGTGGATGTGTTCCACTGATTGTGACTATATGTCATTGATCAAGTAGTTGTGTGCTACTTGGTGTGGTAGTGTACCACTGGATTGTAGTTGTGTACTACTATGGATAGACACAGATGTGTTCTATTGAATGACATCGTTATGATTGCCTTGTAGACTATCAATAACGTTGAAAGTGATTATCAGCTAGATGGATGATCAGTGTACTGATGGACATACATTCTTGAAAAGTGATCCAGGACATTTATTCTTCTAGGACATATGCCCGGATTAGAAGAATGGTTTTTGTATCACTCCTTGGAGTGAGTGACTTATTCAGCATCATGTTTGAGTACTCAGATGGTGTATGGTTTCGAGAGATGATGCAGTTGATGTTGGCAAATGACATTGATAGTGATGATGGTGCTCGTGATCTAATCATGGCATAGTCTGTACGACTATGATGATGTTATCAATTCAATGGTATGTTTTTTGTCAAGACCATTGCCTTCAAATACCTCCCTAGCTAGGAGGGAGTGTTAATATTATGGTAGCTGCGGAAGGTATTTACCTCCACGTGTAACCCTGACAAGAATAGAATATTCCAGGAAGCAAGAAGTAACCCTAAAGCATTGAGCATAACCCTAGAAGACAAGTCGGCTCAAGGAAATAATTAATATTAAGTATTTAGTCTCTGGAATGAGAAGTCGGCCCAGACAGCTCAGGAAACAATATAAATACAAGTAGCCAGACCTCATTTTGTACACACTGCTCAGAATTGCAGCTGGGAACAAGTGCGCACTGCAGGAACTGGGCTAGTGCGCAAGTCTGGGGAGCAGCTACAGCCGGCAGCTGCCGCAATCTGGTTCCCTGGTTTTGGCTCGGACTTTCTGTTGGTTATGGTTGGACTTTCTAATCAGTCTTGGTTATCCTTATGCATTAGCCTTGGTTGGCTATTGGTTTTCTTCCGAAATCATTCTCTGTCAAGGTTAAGGTGCTCGGCGGTGGCTTCAGCCTATGGTTGGGTGACAATATTGCTATATTGTCTATGGTTAAACGAGCACATCCATTACTTTCTAACACATGGGGTGATTAAAGCCCACAGATGGATGTTGTAACGCCAGCCAGGGGTAAGAAGACATTGAAGATTAGCACCAGGAAGAAAGAAGGATGTTGCCTTTGGAGGCACCCTGGCAAACCAAGACGTAGGGGGATCTTGCTCTTCCACGTGGACGTTGGCCCTTAAAGGCCCAGGACGTCACCATCATGACCCTGGACGTCATCCAGAGATAGGGTTTTCGTTTTGGGGGCATTTATGAGCCTAGTGGCATGTGTGGGCTTCATCTGGGGCCTTTGGAGGCCAAGCGCCCTACCGTCTAGGCTCAACGTTCCACCTTAGGGCCTCAACGTCACCCTAGAAGGGCATGACGTCACCCTTGGTGGTGTCTTTAGATGCTAATTAATTTTATTTAGGTCAAATTTGAATTTATTTGTAAATTGGCCATGTCAACCTTATTTTGACCTAAAATTAATTAAGGGTCAAAGTTTTGTATAAATAAACAAAAAGTACTTTCATTTTAGACATAACAACTCTCCCTTGGAGAGAAGACTAAAATTTGCACCGTACTTAAGGTTTATTGGCTGAAATTGTGATGCGCACCTCCCTTGGAGTCTTCTACTTGCAACTTGGATCATTTTTGGTAAAGTTATTTGGCAATCTAGGGTTTCATGGCTTGATTATTCTTGGTGAAGTAAGTAAATCTGCAATTGTCATTTCATTTTAATGGTTATGTTATATTTGCTTATTCATGTTAAAGATTATGAAATTGCTTGCTTGACAAACCCKAGGAGTAAAGAACTTAAGATACTACTTCTTTGCTCTACAATTGTTAGACTTTGCTAAGGTGGTTAACTTTGACAAGCTTCTAAAGCCCTAAGTGCTAGCACTTTAGAAGCCTTGATCAATTGTTGTTGCATCTAAATATCTCTTTCAATTATCTAAGAAGGAGGAAACCGCTAGGGCCTAGAAGTGCCTACTCTCTAGTAGCTCACCTCCCCAAAGATTGAATCCTAGAAGACTTAAGGTAATACTCTTCTAAAGATTCATCATTTACTTGGATAAACATAATCATTTTGTTGCTTACTCCAAATGGATGTCGCTGAACTTTTGACTCCATAAACCCCTCAAAGGCACTAGTCCTTACACTTCTTTTGTTGAGAGATCAAACCAACACTCAAACCTTAACCTTTCTAGCTTTCACTAACTAAAACTAACATTAACCTAGCCTAGACAACTAATTTACTTGCTGCTGTTATAAATCACCGCTACAGCCATCTTAATGCAGCAAATTTTTTGCATAATCTACATTTAATGCTAGCTAAACACTTCTAAATTTGCTTGTGACATGTGATTATCATTCTGCCTAGTAAATGCCATCTTTTCATTGTCATTTCAAACAATTTTGAGGCATATTTCTTGCAGCCACTATAAAATACTTCTTGCTGTTGTAAACTTTCATTTTGCTGCAATTTTATATCAGCTAGCATACATTTCAAAGGTTTATTGTCTTATTGAAGCACTAATATCATTTTGTACTTGAAACTGCCATATTTTTGTTTGTTGTGTTGTTCTGGGCAGGTACACTTCATCCATTACATTTGTTTCATCTCTTAAGACATAAAGACCTTTTGACTTGAGTGACCAGTGAAAGGGGGGTTATCTTTGCATCCTTGCTTTAGCTTCATCATCCTTTTAGGTCACTAGGGACGTCTCCCTTCGGGTAACCTTAACATACTCCTAAACAGAAAGGGGTTTCCTATTAAGGTGACAGTGATAGGTCACCCCCCTATTACGCCAATCTTGTCTCACTTGCCTTGGGCTTTGGGCAAGTACAGATTGCGCGACAAGAATACACATAAATGACATTTTATAAGGAAAACCATGTCCATATTAACTCCCATAGATGATCAATATCATTCATTACATGATGCAAGTAGCAAAATCCAAAATTAGCCTTTATAGATGAGGCTTTACATGCAAAATCAGCCTTTATAAATGAGGTTGTATGTGCTGAAAATGATACAAAACATGAGCTTAAGGCAACGGCAATTACATATCATACTGATGCTCATCCCTATCATCAAAAATAGAACAAGATGCATGTTTAGCAGAACTAGAGCCTCGATGGGAAGAAGAGGCAATTCCACTTCCACTTGCATCATTAGCAATATCAAGAGCAGCAAGAGAGAGCTCTAAGTCGGGATTTTTTGCATCCACATCCCACTCTTTATGAGGCCCACTTGTATATTCTTCACCCTTACGAGACACAAGGAGGAGGCTTGAATGCACATATTAAAGATCCTCAGCCTTCTGTGATCCCAACCTGTTGCGCTTCACGGAATGAATGAAACCATAGGTGCTCCAATTCCTTTCTGTTGATGAAGATCTTGCCACTTGTGATAGAATACGAGTGGCAAGGCTTTGCAAATATACACCATTTGCCCCATGACAAGTCCACCATTTAAACGGGTTCATGATGTTTCTCTCCTCCAAAGCTGAGATGTCTGCAAAATCCTCTAATCCAGCAGCCAAACAAGCAAATTCTTCCCTCACCTCTATTTGTTGAGAAGATGGAAACAACCTCTGGAAGGCTTTTTGCACTCCTGTGGCCACTTCTTTATCCTTATGTGGGGCCTTCCTCTTCCCAGTGCTTTGAGCAATGAACTCCTCATCATAAAATTTGGGATTTAGAACATGTGCCAAAGTGTGCAATGGATTGTTAAAGCCAACCCACCTAGTAACAATGATGGACCTCACGTGCTCAGGAAAATCAACCTCAACAAAAAGCAGAGTGGGAGCCTCCTATGTAATAATTTCCACGGTTTTCTCAACCATGCTATCCATGCCATCATAAATCTCTCCCAAGAAAGGTTTGTCTGTGTCTGCATCTCGGAGAAGTTCAAATGCAAGTAATGTAAAATTGAGCAAGAATTCTACCTTGCTCCACCAATCATCATCAATCAACACCCTCCACACCATACTTCCCCTCTCTGAATCTGCATGATCCACTTAGCCCAAGTCACACCCACCACCATACTCATCAATGCACTTTTGACCTCAACAAGGCAGCACAACATGATGAAGTTTGAGGCATATTCTGTCTCAGCAACTTTGAGCCACTCCAATTTGGATTATTCTCAATATATTGCTTGAGATTGGTGGTGGTTGGTGATGAATTTAATGATCTCCCTAGCTTACCCTGTGGCCTCCTTAATCCATTCAGTTTTTTCCTCAATCTCTTCTAAAATTAGATTTAAATTATGGACAATGCAAGGAGTCCAAAAAAAATGATGATATCTACTCTCAACAATCAAGCCTGCATCTTTGCAAACGGGTGCATTATCTATGATAACTTGCACCACATTTGCTGGCCCTACTTGTTCAATAGCAAAAATTAAAATATCAACAATGAATTTGCTATCTCGTACCTTGCCAAAACAATCTTCTACTCTTAAGAACATCGCTCATGTTGGTGATGATGCAATAAAATTGACCAAGGGCCTCTGCTTTGTATCAGTCCATCCATCAGAGATAATGGAAACCCCTTTGTTGGTCCATGAGCTACGAACTGGTTTGAGAATGTCATGAATCAATGCCCTCTCTTTCTGGAGCAACATGATTCTGAGTTTTTCATAGTTTCACCCCTTGAACCTTGAGGAGCCTCTTTTTTTCTACCTCCAGCGCCCTCCTCTTCCTTGCGTCATGAACAATCCTTGGCTCATTGCTAACATCCAAGGAAGGAGGATGCTTGCTAATGCTATGCATAGCAATCTTGGCTCTATTATCCTCTGTTTTTTTAGCATCATCATGCTCTTTTTGGAATTTATCCCTCACCTGCAGATCAAGAATATGTGGTCAACCTTCAATACCCTTCCCTTCATGCAAAATGTGAGCCTTGACTCTTGTGTAAGAGCCCTTGAAAGTCTTATCCTTCTTGCATAAATTGCACCTCCATTCCCATAAACCTCCACCAACACCCATAAGCTTGACCTTGATAACATGTCTCCAAAGAGGATAGTATTCTTGTTGCTTGTTTACTTCAGCAGCTCTAGGGGCAAATGAAATAGCACTTTGAGAAGCCATGAATGTTGCAAAAACAAGAAGATAATCTGCTCACCAAACAAAACAAAAATTTGCTAATGCTCACCAAGAGAACAAAGAAATTTGCTAAGCAAACATAAAATAAATTTGCTCACCAAATAGAAAAGAAATCTGCTCACGAAAACCACACACAATCTCTTTGTTGTTGTTATAGGAAGCTCCTCTTGCTAATGAAAGTGTGAGGAATGAGTGAACCAAGTGGTTTCTTATAGTAAAGAAAGGAGATTTAGGGTTTCTATTAGTTTCTAGAAATTTCTTTTTGAAATGAAAAAAAGGGAGAAAATCAATTTTATTCTCATTGGAGAATTTAGAAAAGACAAAAAAAAATTGAAAATGAGTGTTTGGGGGCCCCACGGCCTCCTATTTTTTTTTGGCCTTTAAGATGCCTTAGAAGAACAGAAATGTTGGTTGTACAGGCTGGTATGGCTGAGAAACGTCGTCGACCGTACCGTACGACATTTCCAAATTGAGAAACGTCGTACGGTACGGCCAACAACATTTCTCAGCCGTACCGTACTCGTTTCGACGTTTCGGATTGTTTTTTACGCCGAAACAGGGGGGTAGGGCGTTTCCTGCAACTTAGCTTTAATTCTAATAGGTTATGGGCCCACACCACCTTCAAGACAGTCTAACCACTGCAAGGTAGTGCGGTAGTTCTTTGTTAAGCTCGTTGTGGCACTAATTACAGCTGCAGCTAGGTTTTCTGATTATGCAGTTGCAGCAAACCCTAACCCTTGTGTTCGGGCACTTCTAATGAAGCGTTTGATCTAATTCCTTGACATACTAGTGCACCCTAGCCTAGTGCACCTCTTGGTACCATCAGCTAAAAAAAACGTCAAGTTTGAATTTTTGGTCAAAGTCAAGGTCAAAAGTTGACTGGTCAAAGTTAAAGGTTGACTTCTGGTCAAAGTTGAAATTTTAGAGCTTCTACATCGTTCTAACGATTGAATCTTCTGATTCATTTTCTAATCTCTTCCTATCAAGATGGCATCTAGTTTTAGATTGGAAGACAAGTTGGACGATGCTACAAGACTTCAAAGGTATACACTTGTATATGCTATCCAAGTTATATCATCTAGCAAAACATGAGTGTGTTTGCAGGGAAAGTACTAGAGACCGTGTCCAAGTTGTAATCTTGGATTCAGTGCATTCAAAGGAACAAGCACACCCTCCATAGCAGTTGAGGCTTCAGGTTTCAGGTTTGATTAAATTGTTAAGTTTCCAATTTGTATATATCAAGGGTGATAGTTGCTACATTACAAATTGTGAAAGCAATCTTTGAAAGGTTCTATTACTGCTAGATATAATGAATACTTGATGGCATGTGAATACTATTGATATAGATGCTTATTGCGAAATGAACTAACATCTCCTCTAGAGAGATATTTCTTGTTTTCTCTCGGGCAAGTCACCTTGGTAACTCTATGATGACTACCATCCTTGTTACCATAGATATGTTTTTATGAAAATGCTATTGGAAATATTTTTGCTCTTGTTGTTCTTGTTCCAGACAGGTCATAGGCGATAGCTCTGAGAAGGAGCTACAGTGACAGTTGCAAACATGGAGCAGATGACTTCATCAAGTGGTGAGGTAGGTGACCTCACTAAGCACCAATTCTAATTGAAGCGTGGAAAGCAAAAAGGAGTTTTGGACATCATTCACTCAGATGTGTGTGGACCAATGTCTAAGCAGAAGATAAAGATCTTGAGGTTCGATAATGGAGGAGAATACACCTCCAAGAAGCTTGTTGCCTCTTTGTAAAACAGTCGGGATTAGGAGGGAGCTAATTGTCCCTCAGAATGATGTGGCAAAAAGAAAGAACCGTTCCATTGAAGAATATGTTAAGGCAATAATGAATGACCAGAATCTATCCATGTTTCTATGGGGAAAAGCAGCTATGGCAGTCGTATATGTTCAAAATAGAAGTCCTCATCATTTATTGAAGAACATGACTCCAAAAGAAGCTCTCCGAAAAAGAAGCCAAGTGTTGAACACTTGAGGATCTTTGACTGCCAGTCAAGCAGAAGGGATGGAAGATAGAAGCATTGATAGATACAAGGCGAGATTCAGGGCTAGAGGGTTCTACCAGAAGGAGGGAGAAGACTATGATGACAGCTTATTCTAGTAACCAGATATACCTCTACCTGAGCCATTATATCTCTTGCAGTATCCATGGGTTGGAGTTTACATCAGATGGATGTAAAGATTGTTCTTCTCAATAGAGTAACTGAAGAAGAAGCATATGTAGAGAAACCTCAAGGTTTTGAGGTATACAAGAAAGAAACCCATGTATGCAGATGGAAGAAGACCATGTATGGATTCAAGCAACTTGGTGCAAAGCTTCTCATGTACAACAGAAGCATGGTAAAAACTTCCTATGACAAAGGAAGTGTATCGAAATGGTTCTTCAGAAGTCCAGGATAATGGATTACAAATCCATGGCAAACTCCCATGATGACAAATCTGAAGAATTTGAGAGACTCTGATCCAATAGACACGTCCCTGTATCGACAATTGAATGGCTCGTTGGTGTATTTGGAGAATACTCAGCCACATATTTGCTTTGTTGTGAAAATAGTTCCAAGTGGAACCTAGCCATGAACATTGAATAATTGCAAAGCATGCCTTGAAATGTCTTCATGGACGTTTGAGTCATGATATACAGCTGCTTGGATTTATCATTTGAGATTGGGCAGGGAGTGCAGATAACAGAAGTGCTTCTTGGATATGTTTCAGTTTGAGCTTTGCCACGATATCATGGGCTAGCAAGAAACAAAAGTTTGTTGCACTCAGCACTTCAGAAGCAGAATATATTGCAGCTTATGATACTTGTATGGAAGCAGTGTGGCTCTGTAAGCTGGTTTATGGACTATCTGATCAGTTGTTCAATTCAACCGTGATATATTGTGATAATCAAAGTTGTGTGAAGCTTTCAAAGAACCCAGTGTTCCACGACAGGTCAAAGCACATTAAGATAAAGTATTATTTTCTTTGTGGTGGAGTCCAGAGGGGAGAAGTGGTTCTCCAGTATATCTCCACAAATGAGCAAATAGCAGATATTTTGGTAAAGCCTCGATCCAAGATGAAAAGTTTGCGTACTTAAGGGACAAGCTGAACTCGTGGAGCTGACTTCCTTGTTGGAAAGGGAATTGATTACTTCCTAGGCTGGGAGGGAGCAATGATATGTTATTGATTTATGAGCAGTCATTTTCCCATTCGGAAAATGGTCTAGGTTGCGCAGTCACCTTCCAGTCCGAAAAGTGGCCCAAGATTTCTAATAGACAGTCATTTTCCGGTTCAGAAAATGGTACAAATCAGACAGTGATTTTCGTAATGAAAATGGTCCGACAGATTGTTGATGTACCATAGATAGTGATTCCCCTTGTGGCTAGTGTGAGGGAATGGTCTAGGACAGTCATTCTTCTTGGAAGTCACTCAAAGTAGTGGTCAAGCAGAATGGTATGCTTCTCCGGGCAATCATTCTTTCGAAGTTCACTGTTGTGAGCAGTTTCAAAGAATGGTCTGTTATAGGAGGTTGGTGTAGGACAGTCATTTCCATAGGAAATGGTCCGGACAGTCATTCCCTAGGGCAGACTCATTCACTCCAGGTTGCACTGTGATTAGTGCCAAAAGAATGGCCAAGTTAGGTGAATGGTCCAGGTTCAGCAATCAGGGACAGAGATTCCCTAGGGAAGACTCATTCTCTCCAAGTTGCACTTCGATTAGTGCCGGAAGAATGGCCCGGTTAGGTGAATGGTCCAGGTTCAGATATCAGGGACAGTTATTCTTATATGCTTGAGAAGAATACTCCAGATAGCCCATGGCTGATGTTTAAACTTCCGAGAGAAGATACTCTTCCAAATCTCACATATGCGAGTGGAAGAATGGCCTAGATGACTCAGTTTGTATCATGATATTGTTATGCAAGTTGATATCAGATGATATGATTGTTGTGGAGACTGTATGTCTGTGGACAGTAGTTGCACGCTACTATGGTGGATGTGCTCCACTAGTTGTGACTATGTGTCACTGGTTAGTAGTCGTGTGCTACTAGGAGTGGTTGTGTACCACAAGATAGTAGTTGTATACTACTACGAATAGAAACAATTGTGTTCTATTGGATGGCATTGTTCTGACTGTCGTGGAGACAACCACTAGTGTTGGAGATGATTGCCAGCTAGATAGATAGTGAGATGATGCAGAGGCATTGATCTACACCATACGAGTACAGCTTAGAGATGGTGCATTGACACCATGTTAGTACGGCTTAGAGATGATGTAGATGATACTCCACATCATGCTAGATATGATCATGCTAGTACAAATTAGATATGATGCAGAGCATCATGCTAGTACAGCTTAGATATGATCATACATCTTAGAGATGATGCAGTGGAGAGGATGGTTCTTAGAGCCATTGAGGACATTCAGTATCTGTTGGGATAGTCATTCTTCTAGGACGTAGGTCCGGATTAGAAGAATGGTCCTTGTATCACTATGTTCTGTGAGTGACTTATTTAGTATTATGCTCGATTACTCAAATGGAGTATAGCCTCGAGAGATGATGCAATTGATGCTATCAAATGATATTGATAGTGGTGATGTTGCTCGTGAATTGATCTACGTGATCATGAGATAGCCTGTGTGGCTATGACGATGCTACCTGTTAATACCTCCCTAGCTAGGAGGGAGTGTTGATATTATGGTAGTTGCGGAAGGTATTAACCTCCATGTGTAACCTTTGGCTAGAATAGAATATTTCGGAAGCAAGAGAAACCCTAAACAGATGTGTAGAAACCTTAGAAGACAAGTCGGCTCAATAAAAGAATTAATATTAAAAGTATTAGATTCTAAAAGGACAAGTCG
>ML785210.1:68442-89641 GCA_009831015.1 Picea engelmannii | reverse complement strand
TTTGTTGTGAAAAGTTGGGACATCTTGCCAGAGATTGTCCTCTCATAAAAGAGGTCAAAGAAAGGAGGAAAAACAAAAGACATCATGCTCATATTGTTGAAGATGATGAACATGTTTTCAAGAGAGAAAGAAAAGAAGATTCATATGAAGAGTATATTTTGGTGGCAGCTCTTGCTAATTCAGTAAATTATGATGATGAAACATGGCTTGTGGATAGTGGTGCCTCCAGGCACATGACTGGTTTTAAAGACTCGCTTTCAAATCTGACTAAGAAAGATTCTTCTCATCATGTGAGACTGGGTGATAACTCTTCCTATCCTATTAAGGGCATAGGGAATGCTTTTTACAGCTTAGATTCAGGAAAACATTTGAAAATGAAAAATGTTTTATATGTACCTGGTCTGCAAAAGAACCTCCGAGTAGCTTTTGTCAATGGCCAAGTTCTTATGTGGCTGAGAGGAAAGAATATTGATGATGCTATTATAATTGGTATACATGAAGATGGGTTATACAAGTTAAAAGGAAAGGCAGATCAAGTCTTAGTACACAGTACTATAGACCCATGTGAACTGTGGCATAGAAGGTTCACTCATATTCACTATAAAGCCTTGCCAGTTGTGAGCAAGATGGTGAAAGGCCTTCCAAAAATTCAAGTGTTCCATGATGGTGTGTGCAAAGGATTTGCACAAGGAAAGAACGTGAAAAAGCCTTTTCCAAGCAGTGACAGTAAAGCAAAAGGAGTTATGGATCTAATTCATTCAGATGTGTGTGGACCTATGTCAGTCACTTCACTCAGTGGGTATGTTTACTATGTTTCTTTTATTGATGACTTTTTCTATGCAGTGAGTGCACTTAGCCAATTTATGAGTCAATTGAGATAGACACACTGGATTGCTGCGAAGCATGTGTTGAGATACCTGCGAGGGGCACAGTTGGACATGGTTTGAGATATACTTCTAGTATTGATATAATATGGCAGGAATATATTGACTCTAATTGGGCAGGGAGCGCAGTGGACAGAAATAACACCTTTGAGTGTTGCTTCACTTTGGGATCTTCCATGGTTTCCTGGTGTAGCAGGAAACAAACTTCTGTGGCTTTGAGCACAACAAAAGCAGAGTACATTGCATTAAGTATGTCAGTCCGTGAAGCAGTGTGGCTTCGCAAGCTCCTTGCATATTTATCCGAACATGTGTTGGATTCCACCATTATTGATTATGGTAACCAAAGTTGTGTGAAGATCTCAGAGATTCCAGTGTTTCATGACAAATCGAACCACATTGAGATCAAGTACCATTACATCCGAGACATGGTGCAGAGGAAGGAAGTACCGATGCTGTACCTTCCTACAGATGAGCAGGTTGTTGATGTTCTTACCAAACCAGGACGAAGTTCAAGTACTTCTATGACAGACTTGGTGTGGCAGAGAATGCCTTCCTCGCTGAGAGGGAGTGTTGATGTTTGTAGCTTCTTGAGACATTCTCCAGATCGTACTCCTATGTGACTGAGTTGAGTTGATCTGTGATGACACGAGTTGAGTTGATCTGTGATGACACTTATCTGAGAAGGGATAAGTGCATTTGGAATTATAGCCCAACGTCCCTTGTGGAGAGCACACGAGGACACGTTCCATGTGGAGAGCACATGAGAACATGTCAAGGGAGTTGACCTTGACGTCACACACTATGGGAGTTGACCCTAGTGTTTCTAGAGGGATTAGCCTCTAGAAGTCCACATGGGAGTGCAATGTGTGATAAACATTCTCCAAATCGTACTACTCTCTGAATTGAGTTGAGTTGATTTGTGAGGACACTTATCCTACAAGGGATAAGTGCATTTGGGCTTATAGCCCAACGTCCCTTGTGGAGAGCACATGAGGACATGTCAAGGGAGTTGACCTTGATGTCACACACTATGGGGAGTTGACCCAAGTGTTCCTAGAGGGAGTAGCCTTTAGAAGTCCACATGGGAGTGCCATGTGTGACAAACCTTTTGCTACTATGGTGGTTGCGTACCACAGACAGAGATTGTGTGTCTATGGATAGTAGTTGTGTACTACTATGGAAAGATACCTCCCTCGCTAAGAGGGAGTGTTGATGTTTCAACATCAGGTGAACCTTCTCCTAAATTGGGCTGCAGACCAAGGGAGATAGGATACATTTATCACAAAGGTGCACTTGTGGTAAATGGGCCCAGATGTAGTCTTTGATCATGACAAGGAATAATATGGACTTGAGGTGCTTGAAGTGCTTTCCACGTGTCAGTTAGGATGGGGCTGACATTCACTCACAGGTGTGTACTTGTGGTGAAAGATGCTGGTGTGGTCTTTGTCCTAGTCATGGTGATTTGACAAGGAATAATAAAGACTCAAGATGCTATATGCTATTACATGCGGACCCAGAGTGAGCTTGATCTTAGAGAGAGTTAATTGGCTCAGAGGGAGAGCCGCAGAAGGAGTTTCTCCTCGGTTCAGGTGGGAGAGAGACGTCTCCCAAGACTGACACACAAGTCTCATGAGTCTAGGGTGAAGTTTGTATACTTCAAAGACAAGCTTGGCATGATGCAAAATGTCTCCCTCATTGAGAGGGAGTGTTGATGTTTGGATAACATCGGGAAGACATTCTCTTAGAATAATAATTAATAATATAGTTATTGATTATTAAATATCATATATAATAAGTAAATGATAATAATAAATAGTTATTGATTATTCAAGGGACGCATCCTTTCATGGACAGTCACATATGTTTCCTATATATGGAACACTCATCATTGTAATAATATATCGATCATTTCTCATATGAAGAAAAAACAACATAATCACGGTTTCTGTAATGCCGGTAGCAAACTTACTGAAGAAGAGGCTTAATAAAAGGTGATGCCTATCAACAATTCAAGCAAGTTACAATTCTATTTGGAAAAGCAAATATTCAAGAAATAGAAATTGTGCACTGCCACAGCATCCTATGAATATAGGACAGCCAGATCAGAAAAATCTGGACCTTTGTTACTCCAAACCAAATAGAAGTGTTTGTCGGAGTCCAATGCCCTTACAAGCCATATGCCATTTTCTACAAATTGAACTTGTTTTTACATAGTGAACTTGACTGAATTTATGGGAGTGATAGCCAGATAAATAATTGAAAATTTCGCTCAGTATTTTTACTTCTACATATGGAAGGTAAATTATGAATTGAAAACCAAAATTCAACTGCAGATCTACTAAACAACTAATCTGCTCCAAGATTCTTGCTTCTCCCTCTTTATCATACCAAATTTGAAATCTCACAGACCACTATGGAATTTCCCCTTATGTTCATTATTATAATAATAATAATAAATTTTTAAGGTCATGACCAAGCCAGATACCAAGTTGGTGTATGAGAGCCCCTCCACCCAGCGATTTTACTGGTAAAGTCTACGGAGGTATACATACCCTACTCCCCTCTGGATTTGAACATGTGACCTCTTAGGAGGAAACACATGTTCTTAACCATTAGGTCCACTCAGGCTGTATCATTGTGTCTATTCCAATCTCCTGTGAAACTATGCTTATAAAATTTGAATATCTACTTCTTTCAGCCATTTGGACCCCATATATTTGTGCCGAGAGAAGCAAGGTGGTCTATCACTTAGGTGGGGCATATGCGTCTTTGTGTGTGTGTGTGTGTGTGTGTGTGTAATGTTAAATAAAATACAATAAAAAAACTGATCTCTTATTTCTTCTACTTACCATATTTAAAATTTTAAACAATAATTATAAACACTAGGAAAGATACATGTCAACCCCGGATCTATTATAAGTGCCAAGAGGGATCAAAATAGGATCTATAGATGTACCCTGAGTTTTTTGATCCCTCTCAATGCATGGTAGATCCAGGGTTAACATGGAGTTATGCTAGTGTAGATCTAAACATATTACAATCATGTATAAAATTCCCTTGTATTCTTGGGACAGAGGGTTTTAAATTCTTTGAATTCTTCCATCCAAAAATCAAGGTCAAATAATTTTTGCTGTTCTTTTCCTTATTTATTAGAGAACTAGATATTTTGTGTTTCATATCTTTTCTGTCAATAGCTATGAATATTGGTAAACTATCATGCTTCTAGTTCCTTCTTTCCCTCATGCCTTGAATGGAAATATCCCTCTTCCTTCTTTGCATTTTCCTTGTTTTGTCCTGTACATGTTTTTTTAACAAAAGAAGATTGCGATTTTGAGCCAATTATTTTCTACTAATATAACCAGTCTAGATTAATGTGCTGGGTTCTTCTGGCATTTTTGAATCAACTAAATTTGTTGACTTTCAATGGCACTGCCGTGAACAAATACAGTCGATTGATTTTAGCCTTTTTTTTTTAAATTTGTAAAATGCACGTTTGTATTTCATTGCTGAACAATAAAGAATATAACAAGAATCATGCATCATTGGGCCACGCTGTTATTGAAAAGATTACCCCTCCCTACATAGGCAAGGATATCCAGCATATCCACCTTGGCTCCAATCTCAAGAATCCACATCTTTTCTGTAAATGCTGATTCTGGAATGAATATTATTTTCTTCTATCTAGAATAAATATTCTTCTCATTTTGTTGGAGCGTGCAAATTGGTTGACTTTGAATGGCATTACCAAGAGCATCTATAGTTCTAAGTGTCAACAGTGATTTGTTCTCTTTTAAAGGTTACTAACTGATGGATTGAATTGGCGTGTTATTTTAGGAGAAATACGGTCCAAAAGGTGAAGGAAAGGGTGTCAAAAATTTAGGAGCAAAAGAAAAACCTAATGCAAGTCAGAATGCTGATGTTGATTTGAGTGCTGGCCTGTCCACTCGCCCTCCCTGGGCTTGCAGGTAATTGTTATGCTTATTGTTTGAATCTTGATCATGGCTAATATTGAATATACGTTTCTTTCTTTTTGGTCAAGGTATTGGTCAAATCCTAACATGCAGCAAACAAGCAATCTAGGGAAAAATAAATTCATGTCAGAAATGTAATGATACAGAACTACTTTCCTCATTAGAGGAAAATGAAATATAACAGTGATCTCTTCAGGGTCTTCTGAATAAATATGGTATGGATAGCATATTTACCAAAATGTCCCATCAGCCATTTATAAAATAAAACAGTGCCATCACATATGATCATTATGGTTACATGCAACTAGCTTAGCTGCTTGATGTTTGCTGATATACCAGAAATTTGCACCTAAAAGGGACTTGGTTTCTTAGGCCTTATTAGTACACTATTCTGTGTTTCTACTTTTAATAACTTAATTGAAACCATAGATTTGAAAATTTGCAAGTTACCAACAGAATTAAGTACTTATGCCATGCATTCTTTGTAAGTGGAATCATTCAGTCAGTATACATGAGAAATCTGTTTACTTTGCTCTAACATTGCCTATCAAATCTTCAATGATGGATGGCGTGGTTATTTAACTCCCCAGCATGAACTAATTAAACCACAATGTATGGGTCAGGAAGGATGTAAATTGTAATATTTGGATTGTCTTTAGTAAATAGACCTTATAGGGGCAATAAATAAAAGATTTCACAAGTGTTTGTTTAGCCATCATGTCAGGTCCGCAATGTGAGGAGCTTGTGGCATTTTAAAATGTCATCCAGCTGTAATTTATTTCGGTTGCATGGTCTTAATGCTGTTGATCTATTTAATTCCCACCTAATTTGGAAAACACATTTGCTCCATGGAAACCACTTGAGTATCTTGGTCACAAATATAAGGGGTGTATATACTATAACCCAAGGCTGTTGGGAGCAGGGATCAGGAGCGGGAGGTGCAATTTTCAAAAATATCCGGGAGCGGGAGCATTTTGGGAGCGTTTTTTATATAATACATATTTTAATATATTTTGATGCACAATATATAAAAAATATGCAGAATGTCGAATCAATTGCAAAAAACATGAAAACATAGATATAAGATCATTTAACTATTGGATTAGTGATGATCATTAAAGCATCAACCATTTAGTACACATACAACATCAATCATAAAAATTTGTCATCAATAGATTGTAACAGACAACATCAACCACAAAATGAAATAGACTCTAGAGCATCATATTCATTACCAAAGAGTTGTAAGATTCAGTCAATAGTTCAAATTTCAAACTTCAAACATCGAAGGTAAATTGTCATATAATGTTCATAACTTCATTGTTTACAGAATAAGCCATAATAAAGAGTTGAGACAAAATACTAAGTTCTAGAGACTACTTCTAAATAGGAAACAAAAAAAGAGATCTAGTATATAGTAGCAAGTATTAAGTACTATGCTCTAAGTTTTCCTCTTGCCATGAGAAACTTCTAGTTTCTTTTCTCGTGATCTTTGAAGAAGAGGAGTAGGTGGAAGGGTTCATGGAACACGACCAACAACTGAATGGCCCTCACGTGACAATGGACGTTGTGAAGATAAAGGCAAAATTGATGCACCTGGAACACTGCTATTGGATGGGGTTGGCATGTCTCCTCCAAGAATATGATCACCCAAAAGTTCTACTTCCAAGCGCTCTAAAACCAAGGCTCCATCCTCCAAATTAGTCTCCTCTGGATTGTTGTCCCAAGTCGCATTTCTTTTAGAAAAAGCATTCTCCGCTACATCACAATAATGGGACAACAACCTCAAGTTGTAATGCACATAAACCAAGCTTTCTGCCCGATCTGCATTCAAGTTGTTTGTCTTTACATTGTGGATGAAGCTATAGATGCTCCAACATCTCTCTGCAGAAGAGGTGTTAACCACCTGAGAAAGCACCTTCACCGCTAATTTATGCAAATGTGTGGTAGAGGAGCCATAGATGTTCCATCATTCGATAGAACCCAACCTGTCTTGATCTTTGGTTGCATCCAAGTTACCAAAGACTCCATGCTCACTGATGTATTTGCTCAATTAGCTTCATACTTGATCACACTCATCTTCATTAGGTACCAACTTGCCCAATGTAAGCATATATCCATTTTGCACCTCTGGATTTGTGTGTGGTTTTCTCCTAACCCCACCCCCAGGTGCTGGTTGGGCCAACCAAGATGAAGAATAATATTTTGGGGTATGGACATATGCTAGGGCATGGAGTGGAATATTCAAATTATCGCACCTTTTGACCACATGTTTATAGAAATGATCATACAAGATCGCATCCCTCGGCTGAAAAATGTCTTTGATTTTGCCTAGCATGCTGTCCATCTGCTCATACACCTCTCCAATCACCGTCTGATCTGTATTTGCAAACCGAATCATACTATAAATGGGTTTGGTGCATTGCAGAATATACTTCACTGGTTGCCAAAACTGACCATCAAGAACTATGTCCTCCACCTCTTGAAAGTCATTTTTGTCAGATGCGAATGTAGCCCTATCTTTTAGATCCTGTCATAAATCATTCGAGGCATTACTAGCCAATGCCTCTATTACCTTCAACAGGTGCCTAAAGGTGAGATAATAGCTAGCAAATCTGGTCTTTGCACTCTTTAGTAACTCCAACTTGGAGTGATTGCAAAAAATGAAGTGGGCCATGCCATGATTGGTAATAAATCTTATCATCTTCTTCCCTCTCTTGTACAAAGCACCAATTCATTTATAATTATGGTCCTTCATTTTAATGATATCATGCATCAAAAGGTTCAAAGGCCTACCTTTAACATTTATCCAACCATCAGATACAATTGATACGTCATGCCGGTTCCAATCATTTGTAAATTTTCCTAGAGCAACTTGGATTTTGCCTCTTTCCCTGTCAAGTCCCAATTCTAGCTTTGTCATACCCAATGATCTTTTATCCTTTAGGGGCACCATTGATGGCTTGTACCATTTCATGCCAATATGGTGAGTGAAGGACATAGAATGGTATACCACATGCATAGAGAAACCTAATTTTTTTTGCATCCACATCATCTCTACAACCTTGGTCAAGGAAATTTGATAGTGTTCTACGCCTTAAAGGTGAAGGAGAGAATGCACCAGCATGGGGGGATGTAGATCGACCAGTAAATATTCTTTATGCACTCTCAAGTTCAACCCTTGGTCTTTTGGATTTGTTTTGTGCTGCCTCCTCTTCCCTTTGGTATTTGAGTCTGTCTTTGGGTGGCACGCTCACACAGGTTTTGACTCCTATACCCTTACCTTCATCCTAGTACATAATCCCACAGATGCCTTCTCACACGAGTATAGGAACTTGTGTAATTTTTGTGACAATGATGGCATGTAAATTTTGTGGTTCCACCCCCTTTCCCTCCCCCAAGCCTTGTGACATACTTCCACAGAGTTCTGAAATTCTCTTGAGATTTTTGGGGATCATCACTATTATTTTCATTGTTTTCATCCCCTTCCATTCCTTCCTCCTCTCCTTGGTATGTGTCGCCCACTTCTATTTCTTCGTCACTATCATGGGTATTTCGACGTCCTATGGTTCCCACCACCACCATCATAATAAAAAATGGAACCAAAATGACATCATCTTCATGATTGTTGAAGCTTGATAATAACTTGTTGTTGAGTTTTGGTGTATCTTGGGAAGTGGTCCCCTTGTGGTTGTGGGTCTCTAACCACAAGAGGGAAATATTTGAGCCATTGTGACTTATACTTTGTCTAATTTCACTTTGACATTTTCCTAAGTCAAAAGGGTGAAATTTGTCACTTGAGGCAAAAATGACTATTAATTCACTTTGTGGGTGAATTGGGGGACATAAAGTGAACTATGGAAACTTAACCAAAAGTGGGTTTTGAGTTGAGATTTTTTTGAGAGATCTCAACCATGGATTAGATATGGCTTGGAGTGATCCTAGCCATTGATCTTTTAGGTTTCCTTATGATTCCTGAAGAGGGGTGCATAGGGAAAAAGGAGGCTCATTCCTTCATTTTGTTCACTTGGAGAGTTTGGAGAGGAGCAATGTAATGTTCCTGACTTGGCTAGTCTAGGAAACACTGCTAATGTGTGTGTAGGATCAATTGTTTACAACATATAAATGGTCATGCAAATAATAAATGCGACAAAGGACTACAAAGTTTATATTATGATATCTTTGCGGATTACAAAAGGCCGAATGCGGCTGAATAAAATGACAACACTCGGCTAGATGAAAAGACAAAAGGATCTTAGCCGGAATACAAATAAACAACAAAAGATAATACCCGGAATATGTGAGCACTGCGGGATCAATGGATACGCTGGAACTATGGCAGCTCGTACGATAATTGCTTGAAGTCTGGAAAGTTTGCCCTGGGAGCTATACCTCTCGGAATGGCCTGGAAATTTACCCAAATGATGCGCCCTGCCCTAGTCCTCAGTACTGGTAACTGTCAGACCCCTCTGCTGGTGGGTTTGGACCCCGGATGGATCCCCCTAGGGAATGCACTCCTCTTTCTCTGAAAAAATGCGTTCTAGTGATTCCATTGTCGGAATCGGACGAGATGTGTCTCAAAATGACCGCCTTGGTCTATTGGGAAATGGGTCAGAAGGGTTTCCCTGAATATGGTCTGATGCTCGCTCGGGAACCTTGAATGTATCCGCCAAAAGTGTTGCACTCCCAAGTCTGGAAAATGTGCTCCAGATGATTCCTCCGTTGGAATCTGGTGAGGAACCGGGCAAAAGATGTGCCTTGCCTTCCTCTCAAATGGGTCGGAGGAAAATCTCAGAATTCTCCCTGGATGGGACAAGTTGATCTCTAAACCTCCCAGAAGTTGCGCCCTCCCTCTGGATGAATGCGCCCTTGCTACTGAACACTGAGTAACTGTTGTTGAAGGATGATGGAAGACCTATGTGATCTTCCCGGTGACTAGGGTGTGTCTCTCAACACCGAAATCAACCAACCGGTGTCTTCCTCCTGGAATCCACTGAACTATCTCTCCTGAGATGTGCCTCTCTCCTCAATGACAAGTCATATTCTGCATAATAATGAATTAGGTTGTTGACCCTTCCTTTATAGCTTTCCAAAACTCTAAATCATGTTGAAACCCTAATTCACTGTTGACTTCCAAAACCCTAAATCACTGCTGAAACCCTAATTCACTGTTGACTTCTATTTTTAGCTCATAATGACTTAAAATCACTTTTAACCCTTTTTTAGCTCAATGCCACTTTCCGAATATAACACCTGTGACTGGACTGACCTCTAGTAACCATGTTTACCCCTCTTTGGCCCTGGCTATAGTCTAACGGGGCGGTTTAGACCATTAAGCCTCTTCTCTGGAGCTCCTATTTGGAAAGGGACATTACAAGCAAGAGGATGAGAATGGAAGCATTGGGAGAGGAGAGCTTGGGCTCCATCTTTCATGGAGGGCGCAAGGAGGCTTAGGGCCTATTTATTTTTTGGTGAGGGTTTTTGCTTTGTGGAGGGCGCACTCTTGGAGGAGGGCGCAAGCTTAGCAGGTACTAGAAGTTGTTGAGCTTTTGCAGGTCTGATTGGTGAAGGTTTGGGACAACATACAAAAAGAGATTTGCATGCAAGGGTTTCTCAATCAGCCAAGAGAAGATCAAGGGCGCATTAGTTCAGTGGAAGAGTCAACAAAGGAAGGGGGGCACACTTGTTTGAGCTCATCCTTCTTGGAACCTTCTAGGAAAGCTTGAGAGGAGCTTGCTATTTGTACAAGTTCCATTGTATTTGCTTACTTGTTGTTTCCCATGCTTGAGACATCACACACATATGTATACTTTCATTCTAAATTGGTTTTCCCCGGGGGGGTTTTATTTAGGGTCATGTTGACCAAAAATACTTGTGTTGATTTATCATGTATGCTTAGTGTTTAAATCAGCAGTAGGAGCTTGTAAAGATCCTAGAGGAGTGCTATATGTTTTAAGGTTTGCATGTGCTAACATTCAGTGACTAAAACACTTGCAAGGGCACCTTAAAAGAGCATATAACCATCAGTTTGAAGGCAGAATTATTGGCAGAAAATTTCAGACCTGTTTGCTGTCCTAAATTACCAGCAAGGACATATTTGATTGAGTAAACTTTGAGCCCAACAAGAGGTCAAAGACAGACCCGTTGGGAAGCCTTTTAGTTCCTCAAAAATCTACATGGTATCAGAGCCTTGGTGGCTAAGAGTTGGCTGATTTTTTAGCATACAGTTGGCAGATTTTTGGACAGTTTTGAACATAATAATTTCACGCTTGTGTGTCAAGAGTTGAGGCTGATTTCTTTTGCAGTTTAGCACCAATTTGAGTTTCAGTGGAAAACCATGTTGATGTCTTAGATGAGGGTAGAGGATAGGCTAGCCGGAGCTAGCAACTGGTCCCCTTGGAAGATCAGGTTTATCTTTGTCTTGGAGGATCTTGAACTATGGGATACAGTTTAGGCTTTCGTTGTTGTTCCACCTGTCACTGCTCCCTTATTGGTAGCAGAGTTCAGGAAGAGGAACAACAAGGTAAGGAGGACTATCTGTGATGCGGTGAGAGACCACGTCATACCGCATTTGACTGGGAAAGACTATGCCTTTGAGATGTGGGCCTCATTGTGCAAGCTTTACCAGAGTCCCAATCACAACCGGAAGATGGTTCTGCAGGAGAAGCTCAGGGGCATTCAGATGCTCGAGTCAGAGTCAGTCACTTCATACCTTGGCAGATTCACTCAGATTCGAGATGAGTTGGCAGCAGTCAGAGAGGTTGTGGATTCAGAATTTATGGTGAGGACAACTTTAAACAACTTTTCCAAACCTTGGGGTTCATTTGTACGAGGCATTGTTGCCCGGGAGGTCATGCCTACTTGGGAGAGACTTTGGGACGACTTCGTACATGAGGAGTTGAGATGCAGCTCTGGGTCTTCAGGACAACAACGGATTTCTGAGGGTGATGAGGATCTTGCTCTTTGGTCAAAGGGGAAGAGGAAGGTCAGAAAGAGTACTAAACATTGTCCCAAGGGAGGGGCCAAGTCACATGAGAGTGACGGTGGGAAGAAGAGAGATATGAGCAAAGTGAAGTGCTTTGCTTGTAAGAAGATGGGGCACTATGCTGGACAATGTCCCAACAGGAAGAAGAAGCTGGGTGGTACAACAACTACAACAAATGAGGAGGAGTTTCAGGCACAATTTGAGAGGGAGTGTGCCTTACTTATTTGCTGCACTTCAGTTGAGATGACACCCAACATTTGGTATATAGACAGTGGGGCTTCGAGCCACATGATAGGCGTGAGAGAGCACTTCACTAATCTCAGAGATCCTGAGGTCATGATGGAGATTTCTCTTGGTGATGACATCATAGTCAGGGTTGTTGGGCGTGGCACAGTTACTTTTCAGAGGGAGAGTATGCCACCAATTTGGTTAAGGGATGTATTGTATGTCCCTAGGTTGAAGAAGAATCTGATATCAGTTTCCACCCTTCAGGACAGGGGTCTTAAGGTGTCCTTCAAAGGGACAAAGGTCCTTATACACCCTAAGGGGTCCTGTCTCACCTCAGGGCAGGTGATTGGAGTGAGGGATGGTAAACTATACAGATTGCTTTTTCATCCCCTACATGCTTTGGCAACAAGTAGCGACACTAATCAGTTATGTGAGTTATGGCATCGGAGGATGGCTCACCTTCATGATGGGGCTCTTGGAGGGCTGAGAGAGGTTGTGACATGAGTGCCATAGTTCAACTTAGAACATATGGATGTGTGCAGAGGGTGTGCACTTGGTAAGTTTACCAAGGCTGTTTTCCCCAGCAGTGACAGCAGGTCAGCTGGGATACTAGATTTAGTACACACAGATGTGTGTGGGCCCATGTCTCGGGCGTCCTTGAGTGGTTGTGAGTACTATCGAATTCATAGATGACCACTCTAGGGAGACTTGGATCTATTTATTGAAGGCCAAGAGTGAGGTCTTCAAGAGGTTCCAAGAGTTCAAAGCTCTTGTGGAGAACCAGACAGGAAAGAGAGTGGGTTTGTGATGACCCTGTTGAAATTTCTCATACTCAACACCTGAAAATTAACTCAAAACAAAATCACTTTATCTACTAAAAACACAACTGAGTAATCAATTAAACATGCAACAAAAACATAAACAATGAAACCAAATCAAACACATAAGAACACCAAACGTTTCGGGTGTAAACCCATGGAAAAACCCCGGAGGGAAAACTGTTAGAATTAAAGGGATGTGCTTGTTTTACCATAGATGATATCACTATTGTCACCCAACCATAGGCACACAGCCACCCCCGAGCACCATAACCTTTTCTAGATAGAATGATTCCAGAAGCAGCTCTAGAACCAACAGATAACCAAGAGATCTCATCTTTCTCCAAAAATAGCTCACCAAACATAGAGTCTCAAATCCACAGAACAAGAACAATACTCAACTGTAGCAGTTGCACTTGCAGTTGCACTTACCAAGAATACCACCAAGAACTATCACCAAGAACACCACCAAGAGATACTAAAGGATAGGGTGTACATCTTAGGCTATATGGCACTAGAGAGAGAGACCAAGAACCATCCCAGAAGATCCACCTTCCATTCTTGCAGTTGCAGCTCCAAACTTGCGCCAAACTTGACTGAGAGTGTGTGTGAAGTGTGTGTGTACAAACGAGCTAGATCATCTCTTATTTATAGTGGTTCTTGTCACTTGTCTGGGTCGACTTGTCCTTTTAGAATCTAATACTTTTAATATTAATTCTTTTATTGAGCCGACTTGTCTTCTAAGGTTTCTACACATCTGTTTAGGGTTTCTCTTGCTTCCGAAATATTCTATTCTAGCCAAAGGTTACACATGGAGGTTAATACCTTCCGCAACTACCATAATATCAACACTCCCTCCTAGCTAGGGAGGTATTAACAGGTAGCATCGTCATAGCCACACAGGCTATCTCATGATCACGTAGATCAATTCACGAGCAACATCACCACTATCAATATCATTTGATAGCATCAATTGCATCATCTCTCGAGGCTATACTCCATTTGAGTAATCGAGCATAATACTAAATAAGTCACTCACAGAACATAGTGATACAAGGACCATTCTTCTAATCCGGACCTACGTCCTAGAAGAATGACTATCCCAACAGATACTGAATGTCCTCAATGGCTCTAAGAACCATCCTCTCCACTGCATCATCTCTAAGATGTATGATCATATCTAAGCTGTACTAGCATGATGCTCTGCATCATATCTAATTTGTACTAGCATGATCATATCTAGCATGATGTGGAGTATCATCTACATCATCTCTAAGCCGTACTAACATGGTGTCAATGCACCATCTCTAAGCTGTACTCGTATGGTGTAGATCAATGCCTCTGCATCATCTCACTATCTATCTAGCTGGCAATCATCTCCAACACTAGTGGTTGTCTCCACGACAGTCAGAACAATGCCATCCAATAGAACACAATTGTTTCTATTCGTAGTAGTATACAACTACTATCTTGTGGTACACAACCACTCCTAGTAGCACACGACTACTAACCAGTGACACATAGTCACAACTAGTGGAGCACATCCACCATAGTAGCGTGCAACTACTGTCCACAGACATACAGTCTCCACAACAATCATATCATCTGATATCAACTTGCATAACAATATCATGATACAAACTGAGTCATCTAGGCCATTCTTCCACTCGCATATGTGAGATTTGGAAGAGTATCTTCTCTCGGAAGTTTAAACATCAGCCATGGGCTATCTGGAGTATTCTTCTCAAGCATATAAGAATAACTGTCCCTGATATCTGAACCTGGACCATTCACCTAACCGGGCCATTCTTCCGGCACTAATCGAAGTGCAACTTGGAGAGAATGAGTCTTCCCTAGGGAATCTCTGTCCCTGATTGCTGAACCTGGACCATTCACCTAACTTGGCCATTCTTTTGGCACTAATCACAGTGCAACCTGGAGTGAATGAGTCTGCCCTAGGGAATGACTGTCCGGACCATTTCCTATGGAAATGACTGTCCTACACCAACCTCCTATAACAGACCATTCTTTGAAACTGCTCACAACAGTGAACTTCGAAAGAATGATTGCCCGGAGAAGCATACCATTCTGCTTGACCACTACTTTGAGTGACTTCCAAGAAGAATGACTGTCCTAGACCATTCCCTCACACTAGCCACAAGGGGAATCACTATCTATGGTACATCAACAATCTGTCGGACCATTTTCATTACGAAAATCACTGTCTGATTTGTACCATTTTCTGAACCGGAAAATGACTGTCTATTAGAAATCTTGGGCCACTTTTCGGACTGGAAGGTGACTGCGCAACCTAGACCATTTTCCGAATGGGAAAATGACTGCTCATAAATCAATAACATATCATTGCTCCCTCCCAGCCTAGGAAGTAATCAATTCCCTTTCCAACAAGGAAGTCAGCTCCACGAGTTCAGCTTGTCCCTTAAGTACGCAAACTTTTCATCTTGGATCGAGGCTTTACCAAAATATCTGCTATTTGCTCATTTGTGGAGATATACTGGAGAACCACTTCTCCCCTCTGGACTCCACCACAAAGAAAATAATACTTTATCTTAATGTGCTTTGACCTGTCGTGGAACACTGGGTTCTTTGAAAGCTTCACACAACTTTGATTATCACAATATATCACGGTTGAATTGAACAACTGATCAGATAGTCCATAAACCAGCTTACAGAGCCACACTGCTTCCATACAAGTATCATAAGCTGCAATATATTCTGCTTCTGAAGTGCTGAGTGCAACAAACTTTTGTTTCTTGCTAGCCCATGATATCGTGGCAAAGCTCAAACTGAAACATATCCAAGAAGCACTTCTGTTATCTGCACTCCCTGCCCAATCTCAAATGATAAATCCAAGCAGCTGTATATCATGACTCAAACGTCCATGAAGACATTTCAAGGCATGCTTTGCAATTATTCAATGTTCATGGCTAGGTTCCACTTGGAACTATTTTCACAACAAAGCAAATATGTGGCTGAGTATTCTCCAAATACACCAACGAGCCATTCAATTGTCGATACAGGGACGTGTCTATTGGATCAGAGTCTCTCAAATTCTTCAGATTTGTCATCATGGGAGTTTGCCATGGATTTGTAATCCATTATCCTGGACTTCTGAAGAACCATTCCGATACACTTCCTTTGTCATAGGAAGTTTTTACCATGCTTCTGCTGTACAAAGCTTTGCACCAAGTTGCTTGAATCCATACATGGTCTTCTTCCATCTGCATACATGGGTTTCTTTCTGGTATACCTCAAAACCTTGAGGTTTCTCTACATATGCTTCTTCTTCAGTTACTCTGTTGAGAAGAACAATCTTTACATCCATCTGATGTAAACTCCAACCCATGGATACTGCAAGAGATATAATGGCTCAGGTAGAGGTATATCTGGTTACTAGAATAAGCTGTCATCATAGTCTTCTCCCTCCTTCTGGGAGAACCCTCTAGCCCTGAACCTCGCCTTGTATCTATCAATGCTTCCATCTTCCATCCCTTCTGCTTGACTGGCAGTCAAAGATCCTCAAGTGTTCAA
This sequence comes from Picea engelmannii, assembly GCA_009831015.1. Lineage (NCBI taxonomy): Eukaryota > Viridiplantae > Streptophyta > Pinopsida > Pinales > Pinaceae > Picea > Picea engelmannii. The sequence continues at coordinate 73,203 of ML785210.1, read as the reverse complement.
CACTTGGCTTCTTTTTCGGAGAGCTTCTTTTGGAGTCATGTTCTTCAATAAATGATGAGGACTTCTATTTTGAACATATACGGCTGCCATAGCTGCTTTTCCCCATAGAAACATGGATAGATTCTGGTCATTCATTATTGCCTTAACATATTCTTCAATGGAACGGTTCTTTCTTTCTGCCACATCATTCTGAGGGACAATTAGCTCCCTCCTAATCCCGACTGTTTTACAAAGAGGCAACAAGCTTCTTGGAGGTGTATTCTCCTCCATTATCAAACCTCAAGATCTTTATCTTCTACTTAGACATTGGTCCACACACATTTGAGTGAATGATGTCCAAAACTCCTTTTTGCTTTCCACGCTTCAATTAGAATTGGTGCTTAGTGAGGTCACCTGCCTCACCACTTGATGGAGTCATCTGCTCCATGTTTGCAACTGTCACTGTAGCTCCTTCTCAGAGCTATCGCCTGTGACCTGTCTGGAACAAGAACAACAAGAGCAAAAATATTTCCAATAGCATTTTCATAAAAACATATCTATGGTAACAAGGATGGTAGTCATCATAGAGTTACCAAGGTGACTTCCCCGAGAGCAAACAAGAAATATCTCTCTAGAGGAGATGTTAGTTCATTTTGCAATAAGCATCTATATCAATAGTATTCACATGTCATCAAGTATTCATTATATCTAGCAGTAATAGAACCTTTCAAAGATTGCTTTCACAATTTGTAATGTAGCAACTATCACCCTTGATATATACAAGTTGGAAATTTAACAATTTAATCAAACCTGAAACCTGAAGCCTCAACTGCTATTGAGGGTGTGCTTGTTCCTTTGAATGCACTGAATCCAAGATTACAACTTGGAGAAGGTCTCTTGTACTTTCCCTGCAAACACACTCATGTTTTGCTAGATGATATAACTTGGATAGCATATACAAGTGTATACCTTTGAAGTCTTGTAGCATCGTCCAACTTGTCTTCCAATCTAAAACTAGATGCCATTTTGACAGGAAGAGATTAGAAAATGAATCAAAAGATTCAATCGTTAGAACGAGGTAGAAGCTCTAAAATTTCAACTTTGACCACAAAATCTATTTGACCAGAAGTCAACCTTTGACTTTGACCAGTCAACTTTTGACCTTGACTTTGACCAAAAATTCAAACCTGACGTTTTTTTTAGCTGATGGTACCAAGAGGTGCACTAGGCTAGGGTGCACTAGTATGTCAAGGAATTAGATCAAACGCTTCATTAGAAGTGCCCGAAGACAAGGGTTAGGGTTTGCTGCAACTGCATAATCAGAAAACCTAGCTGCAGCTGTAACTAGTACCACAACGAGCTTAACAAAGAACTGTTGCACTACCTTGCAGTGGTTAGACTGTCTTGAAGGTGGTGTGGGCCCATAACCTGTTAGAATTAAAGCTAAGTTGCAGGAAACGCCCTAGCCCCCTGTTTCGGCGTAAAAAACAATCCGAAATGTCGAAATGAGTACGGTACGGCTGAGAAATGTTGTCGGCCATACCGTACGACGTTTCTCGATTTGGAAATGTCGTATGGTACGGTTGACGACGTTTCTCAGCCATACCAACCCTTACAACCAACATTTCGGTTCTTCTAAGGCATCTTAAAGGCCAAAAAAAAATAGGAGGCCGTGGGGCCCCCAAACACTCATTTTCAATTTTTTTTTCGTCTTTTCTAAATTCTCCAATGAGAATAAAATTGATTTTTTCCCTTTTTTTCATTTCAAAAAGAAATTTCTAGAAACTAATAGAAACCCTAAATCTCCTTTCTTTGCTATAAGAAACCACTTGGTTCACTCATTCCTCACATTTTCATTAGCAAGAGGAGCTTCCTATAACAACAAGAAGGAGATTGTGTGTGGTTTTCGGGAGCAGATTTCTTTTCTATTTGGTGAGCAAATTTATTTTATGTTTGCTTAACAAATTTCTTTGTTCTCTTGGTGAGCATTAGCAAATTTTTGTTTTGTTTGGTGAGCAGATTTTCTTCTTGTTTTTGCAACATTCATGGCTTCTCAAAGTGCTATTTCATTTGCCCCTAGAGTTGCTGAAGTAAGCAAGCAACAAGAATACTATCCTCTTTGGAGACATGTTATCAAGGTCAAGCTTATGGGTGTTGGTGGAGGTTCATGGGATGGAGGTGCAATTTATGCAAGAAGGATAAGACTTTCAAGGGCTCTTACACAAGAGTCAAGGCTCACATTTTGCATGAAGGGAAGGGTATTGAAGGTTGACCACATATTCTTGATTTGCAGGTGTGGGATAAATTCCAAAAAGAGCATGATGATGCTAAAAAAACGAAGGATAATAGAGCCAAGATTACTATGCATAGCACTATCAAGCATCCTTCTTCCTTGGATGTTAGCAATGAGCCAAGGATTGTTCATGACACAAGGAAGAGGAGGGCGCTAGAGGTAGAAAAAAAGATGTCCAAAGGCCCTGGAGGATGAGGTGCAGCTATAGACAACAGATTGATGAAGGTGTTCAACAATCAAAAGAGAGAAGAAGCATAGTCAAGAGTGGCAAGGGCCATATTTGCATGTGGCATCCCATTTAATGTGGTTCGGTCCCCCTATTGGAAGGATATGGTGAAGGCAATTAACGAGGCTCCTCAAGGTTCAAGGGGTGAAACTATGAAAAACTCAGAATCATGTTGCTCCAGAAAGAGAGGGCATTGATTCATGACATTCTCAAACCAGTTCGTAGCTCATGGACCAACAAAGGGGTTTCCATTATCTCTGATTGATGGACTGATACAAAGCAGAGGCCCTTGGTCAATGTTATTGCATCATCACCAACATGAGCGATGTTCTTAAGAGCAGAAGATTATTCTGGCAAGGTACAAGATAGCAAATTTATTGCTGATATTTTAATTTTTGCTATTGAACAAGTAGGGCCAGCAAATGTGGTGCAAGTTATCAAAGATGTAGATAATGCACCCGTTTGCAAAGATGTAGGCTTGATTGTTGAGAGTAGATATCATCATTTTTTTTGGACCCACCAATCTCAAGCAATATATCAAGAATAATCCAAATTGCAGTGGCTCAAAGTTGCTGAGACAGAATATGCCTCAAACTTCATCATGTTGTGCTGCCTTGTTGAGGTCAAAAGTGCATTGATGAGTATGGTGGTGGGTGTGACTTGGGCTAAGTGGAGACATGCAGATTCAGAGAGGGGAAGTATGGTGAGGAGGGTGTTGATTGATGAAGATTGGTGGAGCAAGGTAGAATTCTTGCTCAATTTTACATTACTTGCATTTGAACTTCTCCGAGATGCAGACACAAACAAACCTTTCTTGGGAGAGATTTATGATGGCATGGATACCATGGTTGAGAAAACTGTGGAAATTATTACATAGGAGACTCCCACTCTGCTTTTTGTTGAGGTTGATTTTCCTGAGCACGTGAGGTCCATCATTGTTACTAGGTGGAATGGCTTTAACAATCCATTGCACACTTTGGCACATGTTCTAAATCCCAAATTTTATGATGAGGAGTTCATTGCTCAAAGCACTGGGAAGAGGAAGACCCCACATAAGGATAAAGAAATGGCCACAGGAGTGCAAAAAGCCTTTCAGAGGTTGTTTCCATCTTCTCAACAAATAGAGGTGAGGGAAGAATTTGCTTGTTTGGCTGCTGGATTAGAGGATTTTGCAGACATCTCAGCTTTGGAGGAGAGAAACAATATGAACCCGGTTAAATGGTGGACCTGTCATGGGGCAAATGGTGTATATTTGCAAAGCCTTGCCATTCGTATTCTATCACAAGTGGCAAGATCTTCATTAACAGAAAGGAATTGGAGCACCTATGGTTTCATTCATTCCGTGAAGTGCAACAGGTTGGGATCACAGAAGGCTGAGGATCTTTAATATGTGCATTCAAGCCTCCTCCTTGTGTCTCGTAAGGGTGAAGAATATACAAGTGGGCCTTGTTGCCGTCCTTATACACACTTGCTAACGTGAGCTAAGTCTCGCTCACTTAGTGTGTCCTTGGAGGCACAATGCCTAGGTTCCCAACCCACACTGTCACCTTGACTGAAACATCTTCCTTCTAGGCTTACTCCTAGGGAAGCCAAGGGGGGTTGTCCCTAGTTACTAAATGAATTTTAAAGTTAATGTTCTACTAGTTAGTTTTAATTGTTAAAAGGCTAAAGGGAAAACTAGCCTATGATGACAAGCAGCAATGCAAGTGCAAGTCTAAGTCTGAATGAAAAGCAGCCCTTTCCCTAAGTCAACTAAGGACTAGTGCCTAAGGTTGGGCAAAAGGGGTCGACTATGTTTGAGGGTGGTTCAATTACAAAATGTTTTCAAATAAACCAAGTTAAACTACCCCAAACGAAGATTTACTTACAAAAGAATTAAGAGTGTTTACAATGTTTACAACATATACAGGATATACCAAAGATATACAAATCAAATACAAGATACACCAATGTAAGTGTTCAAAATTTGCCAAGCATGCCCCAATAGCACTTACTCTATTGGACTGCCTTCATTGGCTACAATCACACAAGCACTCAAGAATCAAGAGAAGTAATGCCTCCCCAAGTGGGATGCTCAAAACTTCCTTGACTCACACCACAACAATCAATAAATAAAATATTTCAATGTTTTTAGACAAATGATCACTTAAGCATAATAAACATTTACCATCAAGTTGCACATAAGATAAACTAAATAAGATGATCACCAATGATGTTTGCCTATCAATACATCTACTTTCCCCCAAACATACAAGTGATCTAT
>ML785210.1:2820-16374 GCA_009831015.1 Picea engelmannii | reverse complement strand
CTAAGGGGTCGACTGTCGCTATACAGTTTCAGTCGGCTCCCATTGATCATCCCTCTGAGTTCTGTGCCTCCTAAATCCTTCAACTGTAAAACTCCCCCATCTGTGACAATTTTTATTTCGTATGGTCCTAACCAATGCATTTTGAGTTTTTCTGGATGCTAAAAGGATTTACTGTCATACATCAACACTAAGTCTCCTTCCTTGAAATTTTTCTTCTTGATATGTCTGTCATGCCAAGCTTTGTCCCTTGCTTTTTGGACTTCTTGGTGGAACCCTGCTAGAATCCTATCTTCCTCCATGATCATCAGTTGATTCAGCCTATCCTGTACTGCGCCTCGTTCTGTCATGTTCGTAATCGTTGCTACGCGCAGATTGGGTACCAAAAATTCTAGTGGCACCACTTGCTTCTTGTCCATATACCAATCTGAATGGCATTTGTCCTGTCAACTTCTTGCATGTGGTCCTGTATGCCCACAATACTGCTGGTATCTTTAGGTCCCAATCATCCCTATTAACATTATAGATCTTCGTCGGTGCATTTCCAAGGATCTTGTTAAAGGATTCTACTGTTCCATTTGCTTGGGGATGATATGGTGTATGCTTTTGATGATGAACTTCAAATTCCTTAGTCATAGCCTTAATAGTACTGTTAATGAAGTGAGTGCCTTGGTCACTCATCAAAATCCTAGGGCAACCAAATCTAGTGATCACTTGTTGAAACAAGAAGTGTGCTACTATCTCTGCGCTGCAATCTTTTATTGGTGCTGTTTCTGCCCATCTTGTCAGGTATTACGTTGCGGTGATAATTTACCTCGCTCCTATCCTTTTTGCTGGTGGGTTAATTGGTGCCACAAAATCTATTGCCCATTTGTCGAATGCCTGCAAAGTTACCTGTGGTCGCAGGGGCATCCCATCTCTTCTATTCGGTTTACCAATCCTCTGACATACATCACATTTCTGGTAGTACTCTTTTGAGTCTCTATCAATGGTCGGCCACCATAGTCTTGCGCACAATACCTTCTGCGCAATAGCTTTTCCTGCATAATGCCCTCCTGCTATTCCCTCATGGGCTTCTACTAAAATCCTTGGTCTTTCATGTTCTAGCACACAAAGATGCTATCTGCGCCCATTTTGTATAAGTGTCTTGCAATCAGTTGATAGTCTACAGCCTAGATTACCAGGTTTTTCTTCTGCGCGGTGTTATATTCCTGTGGCGTAGTCCCTGTACTTAAGCACTGGATAATGTCTGCGAAGTATTCATTGGCGATCTGGACTGAAAATAACTGCCCGTCCGGAAAGTTGTCCTCTAGATTTGTAGGTTCCTCCCCATTTGTGATCCTTGACAGGTGATCAGGTCCTGCGTTCAGCTTCCTCGGCTTGACTATTACTTCAAAATCAAATTCTTAAAACAACGAAAGTCATTTGAAAATTCTCCCCCCAACACTGACTTGTTGACTAGGTATTTGAGCGCTGAATGGTCTGTGAATATCTTGAAATGTTTCCCCAGCAAGTAATGTCTGAACTTCTGAAGTGCGTAGACCATAGCTAGGCCTTCCCTTTCTGTAGTGTTGTAATTCTGCTCGGATTATGATAGTTTTCTGCTAGCAAATGCTATAGGATGATCCAATTCCCCTGTTCCTGGTTGCACTAGAATAGCTCCAAGTGCTATGGCCGATGCATCTACATGTACGTGGAATGTCTTCTCCCAGTCTAAGAATACTAGTATTGGTGCGGTTACCATATTTTCTTTCAGCGTATCCAGACTATGTTGACAATCATCATTCCACTGAAACTTTGTGTCTTTCTTTTTTAGTTTCTCCATTGGCGCGGTGATCTGCGCATACCCTTTTATAAATTTTCTGTAGTATCATGTGTGTCCCAATGTCGCTCTTAGTTGATAAGCTGTTTTTGGTGGTGGTAGGTCAACTATTACTGCAATCTTGGTAGGATCTACTAATAAACCTTGCTTGCATACTATATGGCCCAATAGGATCCCAAAAGGTGTTCTGAAGATGCACTTCTTGATGTTTAACGATATCTGGCACTGCCTGCATCTTTCTAACATCAACCTCAAGACCTCTACATGGTCTTTCAATAGACTATAGACTGTCCAATCGTCCAAGTATACCTCTAAAAACTAGTGGATAATTCTTTAAATGCAGCTATGACTACTCTGGAAAATATTGTTGGTGCATTCTTCAGTCTGAACGACATGACTGTGTACTGGTAGGATCCTCATTTTGTAGCAAAAGTGGTCTTGTACTTGTCTTCCAGTGCTATTTTGATCTGATCGTATCCTAAAAATCCGTTGGTGCTACCCTCCTACGTTCTCCAACACCTCATCCGTGAAAGGTGTAGGGAATGGGTCATGTAGGCACGCATCATTCAACTTCCTCAAGTCGACGCATATTCTTATCCCGCCTTGTTTTTTCTCCTGAACTATCATTGGGCTTATCCATTCTGATTCTTCCACAGGTTCTATGATTCCAGCTTCCAGCATCCTATCGATATCAACTTTGACTTTTTGCTTATATATCGGATTTAGTTTGTATGGTCGCTGTCTGATCGGTCTTGCCTCAACTCTGAATGGTATCTTCATTTCACCTAGCTCTCCTGCTATGCCCTTCATTTCTGTGAACGTTGTGGGGAACATGTCGCTGTACTCGTGCAGTAACTCTGTTATGCTTTCCATAGTTTGCTCATCCCGGTAGTCTCCAATGCTGGCCATTTTGGGATTCTCAACTATCCCAATGTTGACTTTCTTCACCTTGATCGACGCAGCAATTACTTCTGTGTCTAGAGGTGGACCTTCCACTTCTCTTTCGCCTTCAATTTCCTCAATCTGAATATCGCACAGATCATCCTCATCTGGTACTTCTTCGTGCACATGGTAGCATGATAACAGTTCTTTTACTGTCTGTCTATTTTGCTGCTGTTCTTCTGTTATGAGTTCAACTTCTGGTTCCTTAATGAATATCACCCCTCTTATTTGTTTAAGTGCTGCATCTATGTTGGGGTTCTCATGCTCAAATGAGAAAGTGACTGTAAAGTTCTGTTGTAGCACTCTCCAGCTCGTAGTTCCTCTGCGCAGTTCCTAGTCTGTATACCAGTTTGCTGGGATGCCCTCTAATGTGTGTACGAAATGATGAGGCCATTCCTCTAGGGGTGTCATTTTCCACAATGCTCTGCACTTCTCCAAGTTTTCCGTTGGTGCCCCTTGTCCATCATATTTTTGCTGCTGGTTGCTTCTTTGTTCTGTGCCAAACCTAATGCGCGGTAACCGCTTACATTGGTACCAATCTTTGATTGTCTCTTTGTGCGCACCCCACCATCTTGCAGGTGTGGCCTTGAATGCTATATCTAGTGCTAAGAGTCTTTGATTTTCTAACACTTCATCTTCGTAGCGTGTCAAGAATGCTTCTAGATCGTTTATCCCATGGAAACTTGGTAGTTCCCTTATCTCCGTACCTACCATCTTACTGCGTGGTCTATTCTTGTGCATCTTCTTGTGGAAACTTCGTGTAGCCTCTGTTGCCAGTTCTCTAAACCCATATCTGAGTCTAACGCACATGAGGTGATGCTCCGCCAACTGAGTATCTCATCTGCAGTTGGGTTTACGTAATCCTCATCTCACGCAGTTGTTCTGTACAATTGGCTAATTTCCTCCAAGTCCAAGCAAGTAGGCTCTATGAAGCTTTCCCCTTTCGATGGGTCTAATGGCGCAATGACCCTGTATTCTCTTGACTTGATGGTCATTTTCCGTGTCTTTAAGTTGATTATCGCCTGGTTATCAAACGCCCAATCCAAGCCAAGCAATGCTAGGTAAGGTGTTGTGCCGTCCACTATCTCTATTACTTCGAAGTCAGCTTTAGTGCGCACTCCATCCAGGTCTACTGTCACTTCTTTTAGTGTCCCAATTGGTAGAACTCTGTGCTAATTTGCCAGTTTCAGCTGAACGGGTGAATATCCTAATGTGGGCTCTTCCATACATTGCCATGTCTTCTTAGGTAATACATTGACTTCGGATCCTAGATCCAGTATGATATCTCCAATGTTGGTGTTCAGCCTGAACTCCCTACTTGTTCTTCTCCTTGTATGTAGGTGATTAACTGTTTTCTGTTCTAGCTTTCCTTCTGTCTCTACGCTACATATTTCTAGCATATTTTGTAATACTTTGACAAAGGATGGATCATTTAGTAATTTTACACATGATTGCAAAAAGCCTTTGATTGTACTTACTTGTCCCATGGGCTGCATTTCTTTGGTATGATCCAACGATGGAGGCATCTTGTACTCTGGTACTTCCTTACTATGCTGCGTGGTTGAGGTCGATGCAATGTCAGGCTTCATAAATTCTTGTCTGGCTTGCTTAAATATCTCCTTCTTGTTTTGCACGTCAAACTGCTTCCTTGGTTCGATATTCTTCTTCACCCATTGGTGTTGTACTGGCTCTTGTCGTACTGCATCGTTTCCTATTTTAGCTCCTCCGTGTGTAACTATGTTGATGTTTCTTCCTTCATCCCTCGCTTTTGCTAAGATCCATTGAACATTATGATTGTTTTGATTCCTCTTTTCTTGGATCTTCCCTAATAACGTAGGACATTCTTCCGTGTCATGATCCGATGTGCGACAATACATACAAGTTGTTGGTGGAAGTGGACATTCTCTTGTATAGTGTCCTGGTTGTTGACAGTTGTGACATACCAGTGGTCCTCTACCTCTTCCAAAGCCTCCTCTTGCTCTTCCTCCGCCTCTGTAGCCAGCTCGATCCCCTCGCGACACATTATACTGAGGTGCCTCGTTATACTGCACAATATTGTAGTGGGGCTGCGTTGTGTTGTACTGTGGCTGCGTTGTGTTATATGGTTGCTGCACAATATTATACTGCTGCTGCGCAGTATTGTATGGGGTTGGTACTTGGTTAAACTGAGGTGCGGCTTGCTCGGTCATCATTTCCGCCTGCACCCTATATGCATTTGATGTCCTCTGTCATCAACTCCATGGTTCTACAGTCTTTGTAATCATGGCCTACTGACTTGCAAAAGTTGCAATACGAACTCTTTGGGACTGTTTGGTACTTCTGCATCATTGGGCAGTGATATGGATCGTGGCCCTGTTTCTTATAGATTTCGCACCGTATTCCTCTTGTTGATAATGGATTTGGCATTCCTGCTGCCATGTACTGCGTGAATGTTGGACATTCGTTCTTATGGTGTCCTTCTGTCCTGCATGTGGTACACCAAACAACTTCTCTTTTGTCCTTACTTTTGTTTTGGTTTAGCTGGAACGTTAATTTTTTCAGATCCTCCTTCAGCTCCTCGATGGCTGGATCTGTCTTCTGATATTGGTTTTCTTCCAGTTGCAGGGCTGCCTGTAGAGCCTCTGCCTGCGTCTGAAAGTTCTGTCGTCGCAATGGATATTTCAAGTGTGGTAAGGGTGAGTTGACGAACAGGTGCCTGTGCTGCATATCTGTCATGGGATATTTCAGCTTTCCTTTCAGTGGCTTGAATCTCTGGTCAATCTCCCATACGGATTCTCCTGGTTTCTATCTAATTTCTATCATCTCATTCATGTATTGGTCCTCTGAACTTGGCTTCTGAAAGTCATTTATGAGCAACTTCTTGATATCCCCAATCGTTCTGTTTGTCCCTGACAGATTGTTTGTGGCTAAACTCATATACCAATCCAGTGCGCGATCCCTTAGTGTGATAGCTAGCTGTGCTAGTTTAGTGTCCTCGTCTGTGATCTGTTTTGATTCCCAGATATTTTCACAAATAAACAGGTGCTTCTCCGGGTCCTCCGACGCTTCTCCTTTGAATTCTGGTAACCTGATGGTGGGATCATGTTCTGCCATCCTGAATGCTGAACTACTACCTCCGCGTGGTGTAGATACTTGACTAATGCTTCCTGAACTGGCTCGCCTAGTTGTTGTTCCTTGTGTAGATGTACTTCCTGCTGTCTTCCTTCTCCCGAAATTTGGTTGTCTAAATGGTGGTGTTTGTTTTGGTGTGTTAGTCGCACATGGGTATATGGATTCCACACTGACATTAATATGGATAGGATTGCTGCCTTCTATCCCGCTCTTGGACCTCTTGTCTTCCTCTCATATGTCACACGCAGGATATCCTCAATCTGCTCCACAACCCAGAGATCCTCTACCTCCTCTTCATCACTTGCCAAGCCTTCCCTTGCGGCTACGACTCTCTTCTTGGTGTTCACCTTGTATTGGTAGGGTTCTCCACTGCGCGTCTTTCTAGCTGTCGCCATGATCCGCTTGATCTGGTCGTCGTCCATCATGATTGGGTCCAAGGCCTCCTTCTTTCCTTTATCCCCTTCTCCTTCCATTTCTCCTTTGTCTGTCAGTGCTTCCTCCCTTCCTCCATGCACGTAGGGAAGTTTAGCTGTCTGACTCCATTGTCATTACACCTTTGTTATATAACAATATCTTAATGGAAGTATATAATGATCCGAGGTTCCTGCCTTGAGGTCCTTGCAAGAAGTCTTGTTTAGCTGTGCTATACGATTTTGCTGTATCTACTGCAAATTTTGTGATAAATCCGACAATAATGTTGTCTAACCAAAAATCTACTGCGCACGTCAATTTATTATTAATGCGTTGTAGCTGCGCGATCTCTTCGGGATTCCACTCTAGCTGTCTGATCCGATTCGTCGGATGGTTGTCTTTCAATCTTTTGATCCACTCCTGCAATATGTGTGGGAAATCACAGAAAAATACTTCATGATAGTCAGTGAATACGTACTTGTCCAGATACTTGCGTGGTGTTAACTTGGGGTTTCTGTTATCTTTCTGCGTGAACTCTAGCTCCTTTGTCTTCAACCAACTTTCGATCTCTGCTTTTGTGGGATTCCATGGTCTCAACATCCCCTTCTAGCGGTGCATTCTGTCACCTTTTTGTCATCCGATCCGGTATTCTTTTGACACGCCTTCCGCAGATCTCATGTGCTCAATCCCATTGCCTTCCAATCAGTTGACAACAAAACCATTTGTTGGTTTTTCCCTTTCCCTTTAGCTATTTACCATCACAGATTGACCCCGGTTCATAACCAAGAAGCTTCCCAACAAAAGCCCTTAAGACTATTGGCCCCTCTGGTTACCCAGAAGGCAACGCAGTACACAGAGTGCACTACACAGTCTCACCTGAGATAACTCTTATGGGTGGTTGCAATACTCAAGTGTTTGCAACCTGAGACTAAGCGAGATCTGTACCTATACGTCGCAACCTTTATCTAGTCTATTTAACATCCTGCTATAACATTTATTCTACGTATGCATGTAAAATACCAGATCTACTTAATCATTTCATTCATTCAACATTCATTCATTCAATCCCATAACATAGTGTTACCGTGGTTCACCCCCTTTTGGGCTACGTCCACCAAGATCTGGCTCTTAGGCTTTTATTATGGTTCAGAGGATATCACGCTGTGCGTGTTTACATTCTTAATTCTCACTCTCCTCAGCGGTTCCTCGATCCCTGCGCGGCTGACTAAATCGCACCAGGCTCCTTAGCCTGTGATCTAACCCTTGGGATTGAGTCACTCATTCCCTCCTTAGCTCACCAGCTTAATGATTCGTACAGTTCTTATAATACCCTTCCTCTCACTCTCTCCCCTCTGTTTCTCCCAATAAGTCTCTGTCTGTCTCTCTTCCTCTCCTAAGTACTACTTATTTATATTTCCGGCTCACCAGCCATTACAATGTATTACAAAAACCCTAACCCTAGCGTCGTTAGGTCTTCCATGCATGCGCGCATGTTTCTTTTCCTTCCAGTTGTTGCTTTCCTTTTACATGCCTTTTTTTCCAAAATAGCCTTTCTTTTTTATTCGGCCTGCTTCCAACAAGGTGGCTTCATTATCCATTGACCAAGTCTACTGTGAGTTCTATTCTAATGTTTGGTCATCTTTGGAGCCTTCTGCTCCTTACAATCAATCTCCATATGAGATACTCTATATCTCAAAAGTAGCTTCTTGTTCATCTTCTTTGGTACATGGATGTATACGGTCATGTATACAACTTGGATAGTCTGCTCCATGTCTCATCTAATATGTTGTCTCCTGCAACTGTCACTATAGCTTCCTTAGGGTTATCACATGTGGCCTGCCCGAAACAAGAACAACAAGGGAGAAACAACATACAAGAATAATACTCTTTATAATAATAATAAAACAACAATAAGAACAATCGTCACAGTAGCTCCTTCAAAGCTATCACTTGTGACCTGCTTGAAACAAGGGTCAAAAGTAAGAAATACAATAATAAGAAATGAGAGCAACACTCTTCTAGTGTTGTGATCAATCATCCCTGCATGGTAACCTGGAAACAAAACAAGAAGTTTCTCCTAGAGGAGATGTTAGTTATATTTGGTAAATGATTACAATAAGCATTTATCTCAATAATGCTCACATGCTACCAAGTATAAAACTTTTCAAGGATTGCTATCTCAACTATAGTGTTTACTTGTAATGAGGCAGTTATCAAACTTGACTTGTGCAAATTTGAATCTTATCAACTTAATCAATCAAACCTGGAACCTGGAGTCTTTTCCTCAAGAATGAGTGTTGTTTCTTTTGTTTCGAGTCTCCTTCAGTCAAGATGACAAGGATTCTCTTCAACCTGTCCTCTGTACTAAGATAATATGCATTTTTGACAAAAATCTAAGTTAGAGAATAAACTCTATAATCTCAACTTTAATCAATCTAATACCTTGACTTTAATTTTGACCAATGGTTAGTATGATAGTCATAACTTCAACATACAACCTAGATGTTCATAAGATCAAAATAATGTCATAACAAATAGATGCATATCAAAATAATCAAACTTGGGGTGCATTATTCCTATGAATGTGCTGGATTTGAGATCCCTCTAGATCTACGATTGTTGTTTAGACAAAAGATCCTTTCTCCTACAAATACCCTTTAAAAATAATGATACAATTTAAACATATGTAAGTACATACCTCTGACAATATCGGTAGGTAGTGGCACCATCCGACAATAGCGACAATAAATAACAAACCTTTAAAACTTCAAAGGTGCCACAACTTGTAATTTAAAGGTAGTTGGAGATTTGCTAGGGTAAGGCGCACTAGGATAATAAAAATCAGTTCCAACACTTCACAAAAACTTTCACTGCAACTGGTGCTGGCAATGCAATTGGTGCTGGCACTGCAACTAGTGCTGCATCTGGCATGAAGGAGCTGGCACGAAGGAACTGGCACTGCAACTGGTACTACAACTGCAACTGCAACTTAGGGTTTTATGAGGAAACCCTAATTTCTCAAACTTCGAATTTTAGAATTCTGATCCAGGGATTAGATGCGCCCTCTTAGGGCGAGTTCCTAGGTGTGGTTACTTTCTCCAATGTCCTCCGCAAACAAGGAAAACTTCACACTTAGGGTTTATGCAGAAACCCTAATTTTGCAGTAGCTGCAATACTGAAACTGAATCTTGGAGAGGGTGCACTGAAGCTAGCCACTTCTTATAAACTGCGAGTTGGTCTCTTTCAGGCCTGCTCTGATACCATGCCAAAGTTTTACTTATACAACTAGCAGTTACAATTCTTTTTTATTATTATAATCATTTAGCACATTAGCTGCATAAATAAGATCATTGAAAGAGAGGCAATAACAAAAACAATAGAGACACATAGATTATCCTGGGAAACCCTCATGGGGGAGAAAACCCAGCAAAAACTTCATCAATATAGATATACCAAAGACCGAACATAAGATCCTCTACTTCACTAGGAAGAGTAGCACACCACTTAACCAAGAAATACCAAGAGATAGACCAAGAACCCTCCTTGACATCACCCCCAGTTGCAACAACTTCTCCTCCAAGACTTGCGCACTGCAGAGCTAGATGGTGAGTGTGTCCAAATGAGGCACTTGCCTCTCATAAATAGTGGTCTGGCCAACCTATAATTAGGTCTGGGTTGACCTGTCACTTTACCCTCTTAATTTACAATTAACTGTCAAGGCACAATAGGGCCGACTTTTACTAAGGCACAATAGGGCCTAATTAAATATAATATAATAAAATTATTCAACTCTCTCTTAGGTAGAATATTCTTCGAAGTTACAATATTTCAACATATAGTCCCCTCGCTCAAGGCACCCTTCTGTTTGACGTGTGGGAGGTGGAGGAGGTTTCGTGGCATAAGAACCAAAGCAAGGATGTTGATAAGACAGAGAAAGGGAAGCATGATGGCAACATTTAACTCTGAGCATGAGAGACATTACGCCTTGTTAATGGATTCGAGTGGAAAGTACAACAACTTAGATGAGTTTGAAGCTTGGTGCAGGCGAAATCTTCTTGAGGAAAGTGGGATGGTACGTTTTGGGCTATGGCAATTGGCTCAAAGATTAGCAATCGTCACTAGGTGCTCCTTTGAGGTCATGGAGGGCAGTCAAATATGGTTATTTTAGTTTGGAAAGGTACAAGCCAAGGCACGAATTAATTGCACAATGTACATTCATCCGAATCATGCGATTAAGTGGCTTTGTAGCAACAATATGGTTATATTTGGAACAACAACAGTCAGAGGGTATGGCAATCACAGTGTTTGGAGGATTGTAGCTCTGATGGGTTTATTATGGTGGGAAGGGTGGCCATCTGCTTGGGTCTCTCCCTATGCAAGTTGTGGCAAATTGCCTGGGCCAGTTGCTTTGTGTTTTGGGGTGGCGCGTAGTCAGAAGTGAATTCTCCTTGAGCATGTTCTCAAAGGGACGAGAGTCTTTTTGCAAAGCTGGTGAGCCTAGTCGCTTCACCTCAGGTAGAATCAATTTAGAGGTCATAGGAGGATTGCGAGTCTCCGACAGCGAAATGAAGGAGCATGATGACGACAAGCACCAACGATTGCAGATTAGGGTGGGAGCCTTAAGCTCCACTGTCTCCTTTGCTTTGGAAATACTATCTCAACATTGAAATATGATAGGCCAACTGAAGGATGAAGTGTATGCGCTGAGAAGCTAGAATGAGGAAATGAAATTCAAACTTGATCAGTTGGAAGGGAACCAAGAACAATCGTCTCTAGCAGGCATCTCCAGCCAGGGATCAAGGAACGAATCAACAACCTTTGTATGTCCACTTCCAGACCTCAACGAGCCCGTGCCAGAGGAATGGGAAAAAGAAGGAATGCCAGCCATTAAGCTAGAACCTGATAGTTGATCTAAAATCATAATGTAATCTCCATGTTTTATTTTTGTATATGTATCAATGGTATTTTCTACCGGTTATAGTCTTTACAGAATAATAATAGGCTAATTTTTTGGAGAATTAGCAAGGGAAAAGATATAGTCAATGTAGAACCAGGTATGCAACAGTGTTTTGGGGAGCTATGGGGTATTTTTGAAACTGATTATGTACTCAGTGGTCTTGACCACACCTTTTTAATGATATAAAATTCCCCAGTTTTTGTGAAAAAAAAATAGCTAACACAAATGCACCTGGAAGAGAGATGGCCCAAAAGGAAGCTCAATACAAGATGAAAGTGGGTTTGTAAATACCCAACTTCGAACAAAGAGTGCCCACAGTGAGCATATAGAAGAGTGTGGACGTGTGAATACCCAACTCAAATACAACAAGGAGTGAAGGCTACCGAAATACAAGCGAGAGTTGGTGTTTGGATAGCCAACTCGAAAACATGGTTGATTGTGGCCAAAACAATTGAGAGGGTTACTAAATACCCATCTCAAAATAGGGTTGGAACTTGACCCTATACACAACATCCTCCACAAAGATGGACAAGAGGCCAAAAAGAGAAAGCATTAGATTGCACCTTCCCCCCTTAACATTGAATGTGGGCCATATAAAGATAGAACCTCCCTAGTACACTATAGTACTAACACCAGCATTGTTCCACAACCTGGCAAAGGTGGCCTTTGGATGAAGTCTGAAAGAAAGAGCCACTAAAGTATGCTTGTCATCTGAAGGAGCAAGCATGAGCACAATCTATTGATGGCACTAAAGATGCCAATGATATCACACCTACAAGAAACCAAGATCACAGTGGAGGAGGAGCAGAAAATCCATGATGTGATTCACTGGAATGCTCTGTGTATATGTCTCATGACAAATATCATAGTGTGTAAGACCAAGATCCACACAAACAATTGATCCACTAAAAGACGCTGGTAATAAAGTGGGACAGATCTTGTGGACTTGTGATTTGAAACTGCATGAAAGGAGTTAAGAGGAGTGTCACTTTGCAAACAAGCATCCAAAGGCTTGTTAGAGTCACTATGAATCACAACCAATAGTTGAGGAGGCCTCGCATTACCAAGTACAACATCCAAAAGAAAAGTACCAACCCCTAGAAGATGAAGAATGTTTCCAAATAAGGTGGAGTCAATACCAAGAACATTATCATCTGAAACTGGTGTAGCTGGATTTGCAAAGTACAAAGCCATATTTGTAGCAAAAGGATAGTCCATCTGGTTCAATAAAAGGAAGTCTTTGTGAAGGCTTCAAGAAAACCCGTTGAAGGGGCCAAGAAAGGTTTGAAACCCTTTAATACAAGATGATCTAGAAACCCTTTAATACAAGATGATTCGGAAACTTTAGTTCTGCAGCCCTTAGGCCAAATGCTAGTAGCCAATAGTTCAATTATTGTACAAAACGAGTGCCCTAAGTATGGGACATCAGTAGGATTCTTATTCACCACCGTATAAGATATTCTTATCATCATGTGGGATAAGAATTTGAGATCACGTGCTTGGATACCAAGTAGGCTAGGAAACTGACACTAATTTTACTCCTATCAAAACAACGGATAAAGGAATGCTAGATCTACAAACACATCAGTCTAAAAACAAAACAAGCCTAATTTTCACCACTCAATCACATAGCTCTCAATTAATTGAAAAGAAAGAAATTACAATGCAACAAGTTCAAAACTCTAATTGTCTAACCAACCAATTGGTGCATGCCGTGTTTCATTTATAGAACAGGAGATGGAGGGAATACAATGAAATTAGACATACCAAGTGGTGTGCCTTTTGTTACCAATAATTCTTGCACTTAGAAGTTAGGATGCAAAGTCCAAAGATCGGGTGCAA
Organism: Picea engelmannii; assembly: GCA_009831015.1. Lineage (NCBI taxonomy): Eukaryota > Viridiplantae > Streptophyta > Pinopsida > Pinales > Pinaceae > Picea > Picea engelmannii. The sequence continues at coordinate 3,292 of ML785210.1, read as the reverse complement.
GGTTAAAGGTAAGTCAAGAGGGTGCCAATGTCACCTCACAGGCCTCTTCTCACTTGAGACCGGATCTCATCTGGTACAAGGTTATCCCTAGGGTAGGATCACTAAGATAAATAATGTTGTGGCTCAAGGAGATAGGAAGAGGTATCTCAGTGAAACAATTTTTATTTTGTTATTAAAATTTATTTTTTAAGTTGGTTAATGGGGCAAAGACTAGTGCCAAAGATCTAAAGAGCATATGGGGTCAATGAAGACTCTACGAGGGCTGAAAATGGATGGCAGATGAGAGCAATTACTGCTGTAAATACACACAGAAAATTCCTATGACAACAGATCTATAATGGCAGGTAATTTCAATAATGTAGGTCCTCTAGAGGTATTCTACTCATACACATGCTTAAATAGTAAAGAGTGATTTCTTTCCACAGATAAAGACACTATGAAACTCTTCCTTTGAATGACTGTTAGAATTAGG